>JBBYHH010076605.1:0-15467 GCA_038382905.1 Daphne laureola
CCAGATTGGTCCTACAGACCCATGTTATGATCAGTCCTACGGGACACATGTTATGTATGTTATGCTAACCTCTTCTGCAGGTTTCGCGTGTTTATCTGCTAATCTTACCCAACCCTTACTGAGTACCTTTCGAGGACTCACCCTTTATGTTATTCTTTTCATGAGCTTCTGGGCAGCAGCCAGCGGGTTAGTCCGTTTGGTTGGCTATATATTTTGATTACCGCAGGTAATCATCGCTCCTTGATTAGATTTGGTTAAGGTTCGGGGTAGTCTCAATAAGGTCAAGATGAGATTAAGGAACTTCGTATAAGTTATGCTTAATGGACTAACAGTTTAACTTTCTTTGGTATGTTCAGCATCAGCGGTACCTTGCGGTGATTGCCGGGGTTCGTGTCGACCGACCCCGTAAGCAAGTACGTTTCTGGTTTCAATAGTTACGGCTCTGTAGGACTAGTATGCATGCATTTACATCGAATGACTGTATTATTTTGGTATACTACGGAACTAAGCACCCAACGAAGGTGGTGGTAGTTCTGATCTGATGTATATGGATAATTTATCATGGCATCGCGTGATATTCTGTGAAAATCACTAACGTGTTTTCGGGTGCAGGTTTAGGTATTAAGAAACTAGAATGCCTTAAACCTAAATAACACGTTAGAAATAATAAGTTCAGATAAAGTTTTAAAATAGCCGGGTTTTGGATCCCACAAGTCGAAGAGAAGTTTCGTTTCGCCGTCGCCACCGCCTCTCGGCACCAGTTCACGACGCTTCCGCACATGCCGGTCGGAGAGGGGTGGTGACAGAAACGGGGAAGGAAAAGTTGGGGTCAAAAACATGTTAAGTTAGTGGTAATTGTATCCTGTTGAAAGTTTTGAATCGTCAAACAGAGTTCGCTTGTTGGGGCAGAAGAACTAAAGAAGTAGGGTTGTAGAGAGTGTGAGTTAAAATTTTAATATATACCTACGAACTAAGTTTAGTTATGTTTCGATTATTTCGGTTCTAATTATGGTATCCGTAACCGAACTATATAACCGCTTGATATTTTTTTTATTTTTAACCGATCCGAGCCGAAACACTGATTAACTGATAAAAAAACATTCAATATCAATTCAATTATTCTCTCTTTCGGTTTTATCCATCTTTAATTATGAGAAAGAGAGTACGAGAGTACTATGACTCCGAGAATGAATGCACAGTAATTACAAGATAATCTCAACATTGAAACTCATCTTTTACAAACAATTTAAATTTGCTTCCAAACGAGATGATGTTCGGCTCTTCTAGGGTTTCGTCTGCCTGGCCGTCACCGCTGGCCTATCTCCACCGTCGATGCTAAGGATTGCTCTCTTGGTGCTGGGTCGGCCTCTCCTCGATCCTTGCTGTCTCGGCTCTCCTGGAACAACGAGTGTCTCTCATTTCTTTAATTCTCTAGCACTCTACGTCGTCATCTTCTCTGTTTCTCCAAGATGGATGACGGCTTATTGCTGGTCATGATTGGTCTCTCGTTGTTGCCGACGACCCTCAGCGCTCACCCGAGCGCCGGCTTGGATTTTGTCGAGCGCCACTGTTTTGGCTCACCGAGCTTTGTTGGCGGCTCATGCCCCTCGTTGTTTCCTAGTGCTTTCAGTTCAATCACCAGACAATTTATTGTTGCCCCCATAGCATGAGCTCCGACCGTTTGTCATAGGTTGGTCGACGTTTGCCTTGCAACTCCGCTGCCATGTGAATTCCGATTATGGGTCATGTTTTCTCCTCTCAGTTTCGGTCTTTGTGCAAGCTTGGGGGTTTGGTTTTGTTGTTGCTTTGATGTTCTGGTGGAGCAATGTATTGATATTTTTCTTTGTCGTATGTTGGCATTTCTTGATTTTCATTTTATTTCTTGTCGCACCGCCATGGTGGCAAATCCACACTTTGAGTGAGTATGTAAGCTCGCAACAGTTTGGGTGAGTTTTGATATGTGTGGAAGGTGCTGGCACAGAACAACAGTCGGTGTGGTCAGTTATTGAATGACCTTTGAAAGGAAAGGTGGTGGATCAAGGGGACTTCCTGCCTCACCTCGTACCATGAGGGAATGGTGGTGGAGTGATCTAGGTGCCACGCGAGCCTTTTCTACTCCTACTACTTTATTTTGGACCCATATCACATTATTTTTAATTTTGGTTCAGTTCGTTTTGGTTATGTGTGTTATTTCTCTTTGGTTGGATTTATTTAGCTATTATTGTGTAGAGTTGGTCTATTGGTTTTACAGTTCACCTTCTGTCTGCGTATTTATAGCGAGACAATGTTTGGTTCCGTGAGAGCTATTTTAGCGTGCGTTGATCGATATGATGATCTATATTACTTCGTTATGATTTATTGTGTTTGTTTTTTTCCTGATTTTTCAGTAGCCTTTTGTGGAGGATGAAATGTCGACTCGTATGTGGACTCTCTCCTAGTTTCTGGTTGTTAGATCTTCTTCTTGTTTATTTCTTTTCAATTGTTTAGTTTTGGCTATGTTGTTTACTTTCTTCCCTTGTAGTTTTGGTGTGTTTAAGTATTTTTCAATTTCGGGTTCTCTAAACATTGATTTGTATTATTTTCGTTGAAGATAATGATAAACCGTTTTCCATAAAAAAAAATGCTTCCAAACAGATTAATTAACCAATATTCTCAAGTAATTAATTCAACTACATACCTTTGATTAAATATACTATGTATATTTTAGTCCTTACTAAATCTTGTGGCATGCCCTCACTTAAAAAAATTTACTAGTTAATTAATTGTGTATTCCTCTACTCCTAAAAATTCATATTGACAACATATATATTTGTTGTCTAAAATCTCAAGGACTAGTAGGATTTTTATTACTTATTTCACTATTATAATCTTGTTTCAAATGTTACCAAAATAGTACAAGTAATTACAGAAAGTACTCTTTAACCCACAAAAAAAAATAAAAAAATAAAAAAGGAAAAGTACTGTCTTCAATATGTGTCATTGCATAGTAGTATAAATTTTGTAAATAGTATGAAATTGATTGTATTTCAACATCAAACTGTTTGATCCATGATTGTAAGAAACCGTGTTGCTTACCTAAGACTTTGATAATCATCATTTCATGGATCGACTTAAATTGGTCAAATTAAGAGTCCACACCACAAATATGAAACAAAAGAGAGATAACGTGTACAATTAATCCACCACTCAACAGCACTTAGCATATCCTTTTTTGTTTTTCAACAGTTAATGTTTGATTTTTTTTTTTTGTTCAAATCTTAAATTATTTATATGTAAATAATAAATCAATATTTATAGTTTTAGAATATATTTTTTAGAAAATTTCTATTAGATTATTTTTTAAATTCTTTTTTTTAATCGAACACAACATATAAAATTAAACGTAAAATGTAATATTTTTTTTAGATGGACGAAATATACACTATCCATTTTCTTTTTAACATTTTAATGTATTATTTTATTCATTCACATTTTAATATATAAAGCCAGATAATGTAAATGTAAATTATAAATTAATATTGGTAAATTCTAAATATATATTTTTTCTTTCAAATTTTTAATAAATCATTTCTGTGTTAATTTAAATCAAAGACAGTACTCAAAAGAAATGCATCAAAATTTCATAATCTGCGGGAGTATATAGATAGAAGAATGTTATTGCTATCAATAGTCGCTTTGGACATTTTATTTGACAGTTTCCTATTAATCATGTATGATGTATTAATTTTGTTGGGTCCAAATCAAATAGACTCATAAAAATGAAAAACATGAAAAAAAAATTAAATGAAAGAATATACAAGAGAATGTTCAAAGTACTATCTCCTATCTCAAAATGTTTTAAACATTTGACTTATAATATTGTATTTGATTCAAAATATTTTTAGAAAAAACTTGTTAAAAAAAATGAAAAATAATTAGTATATTTAAAAACTACTAGAAATATTAAATTATCATTTATATATAAATTATTTATTTTTTTATATTAAAATATTGAAAAAAAAATCAAGATTAAATGTCAAAAATAAAATGTTTGAAATCTTTTTGGGAGGGGGAGAGAGTAACTTTTTTAGCAATATAAATATACACATGATCATAAAAATCAAAATCAATCACTTGTAGTACTACCATTCCATACACACTATGCACAAACCTAAAACAAACCAGGTTTCTTTCGTCCACACGGACTTATCAAACTTCCGTTCCGTCGTCCAGAAGCTCACCGGCGCCAGCGACCATCCCCACCGCGAACTCAGTACCGTCACAGGGAAGACTGGTTTCAAGCTCCAAGATCGCCGGAAATCAGCCAAGAAGCTCCGGCAGAAGGTTTTGAATGAAGCTAGTACTGTCTCGTCGCCCACCGGCGGGCTCTTGGTTTCTCCGGTGTCCACCTTAGAAGCTTGGCCGACGGGGCAGAGCGCAGTGTCGTCGTCGTCCGGACAGGATGGTCGGGGTGGTTATGAGGAAGAATCAGGGTTGAGTCGGCCGGTGGAGCTGCTTCCTTTGTTTCCGGTGGTTTCTCCGGCGGAAGAGAAGCATTAGATTAATGAAGCCCACTAATTGGTATACACTTAGGTTAATTTACATACATAATGGAAGTAGTTATTAGTAGATTATGTAGAGTTTTTGTTTTGTTTTTGTTTGTTTTGTTTTTGTTTTTGGTTGTTTTATTTTTTGTGAATTTAGTTAAGCGGGATTATATAATTTACATTACATGTTTGAGGAAAAGTAACTATAAATAAGAAACTAGGTAATCGTTAATTAGTTTGAAATAATTAATTAGTTTTTATTTCCAATTGTCCTATAATAAAAACTTGAAATCATTTCTAATTAAAGGTGAGAAATCTTAGTACTAATTTTGGAAAAGACTCGCTTTAAGATACGCTTTAACATATTCTAAGTGCTTAAGATGATTATTTAATTACGGGTAAGGTTACAATACACTAATTAAAAGTGAAGCACTTACTCATTGCCACTTCCTTTAAAACATGTATATTTTTTGTTCTATAATAAAAAATTACAAATAATTAATTCAACAGAAAGGAAAAAAGAAGACGAATAAAAAAAGATCCATATGTTAAGTATTTTGATGTAAACGGACATGTTTTTTTAACATTTATCCTAATTGATTGTGAAACTGTTACTCGGATCATGAAATGCATCTCAAGGAGTATTATATTTCACTACAATAATCATAAATTACAAGTAAAGTTTTGTTATGGGATCACATATTTTATAGTGCGGACTCTGTTGCTATAGATTAGTCTTTGCTGCTTCCGGATCACTATTCCCTAACGACGAATCATAACCCTCACAGTACTCCATCACACTCTCCTACTACCTTAGTACTCGATCACACTCTCCTACTACCTTATTGGAATTCCCCTACTAACGGATCACACACTCACCTACTACCGGATTGTAATTATTAGTATTTTCTACCGGAATGTATTCTAGTTTGGTAAGCTGTGTTTGATTGGTGTCAATTGAGGCCTTTTACCGCCCTTGACATTGAAGAGCTCCTCAATCATGCTTCTCCTCCATCTCATTCCAAATTGCAGGCGAAAGGTTGGTTATCAATTTGTAAAGTTGTAGCTTGGGTGATTTGGAATCGGAATACTTCCGTCTTCTTCGAAGCCAAGCCAGTCTTCTGCTCATGCTCTTTTCAATTCCGCCCAATGGTCATCTTTTTTATGGATTTCTAATGGGTGGAGTAAATTTAAATGTTCATGGAGTGACTGGTTCATAAACCCAAATGCTGCTCTCTCTTTTTTTTTTTTTGAACGGCTACTGAATGAATATAACAAAGAACGAGACTTCTTCTCTAAAGTAGAGAAGAAGCTTTAGAACAAATAGTTTGTACAATGAATGAATATAACAAAGAACGAGACTTCTTCTCTAAAGTAGAGAAGAAGCTTTAGAACAAATAGTTTGTACAAGGGGTAGGGGAGGGGGATTAACTGTTATTGCTAATAGCAGCAAGTGGGCACACCCAGACAATTTGTTGGATTGTCACTTGTTTGTAATCCAAACAAAAGCTAGGAACTATATAGACTCGAAAACTTGAAAAACGGCGGAGGTTGAGTTGGAATGAACAACCGCATTTCTGTCTTTCCAAAGAGACCATATCGTGATGTATCGCATTGCCTGCCATCCTTGGATTTGTGGTTGCGGCCTGGTGGAGCTAGAGGCCGCTTTGAGGAGGTCAACAATGGAGGATCCGCGAAATTGATCAATTTGATCAATGGAGGAGGACGTTGCAAAGCAATATTTGTTGAACGGTTGGAAGTCAGTCTTGGATTGCACGCCAGCAGCAGACGAGGATCTTTTTTGGGACCCAAGCGGACCAAGTGATGGTTTCTTGACTGACGGAGGATGATCTCATGGTATCTGCGATGATGTTTGAGAGAGCTGATACCGAGTATTCGTCAGAGGGGTAGTGACCAGCCCCAATAGTCATTTCGATCTGCAGATAAGACAATGTTATATAATACTTGGTTGAGATCCAGGAGCTCCCCCGACTCCCTTCCCCTTGGATCTCTTCTCCAACTCCATTGCCATTTCCAAGCTCCGTCAACCCAAACCCCTTTATCCGCCACTAGACACTCTGAGTCCGTTTCCAACTTCGACAATCTAGGGAAAATAGATTCGAGAGTGGCTTCCCCTGCCCATCTCTCTTTCCAAAAAAAATGTGTATGACCCGTTCCCAACCCGTTTATAAAAAGAATGAGCAAAATCTACTCCAATCTCCGAGATCTCCCTCCCTACTTGAATTATTTCCCCCCACACTCCTCCCGGAACTTCCCCTTCTGCTCTTAATTCTTGCTTCTGATTAGAGTTGGCTGTTCTGCTTTAGCATCTGTATTGGTCCTTATATATATGTACTTTTTACTATGATAATAATATCTTAAGTTGCCTTTTCAAAAAATAAAATAAAATAATACTCCCTCTATACCACAAAATTGTTATTATTTGGTTTTGATGCATCTACCTGGCTTAGAATTTTCATTAGGAAGAGGTGCACTCTCGTTGTAACTTGTAAGTTGCAACATTTAGCCTAGCTTAGCCATCTGCATTTGCAATTTAAAAATCATAATGGGAAAAATATAGCATTGCAGAAATGGAAGAGAAAAAAAACAGAAGTAAAATACACGGAAAAGGATAACTAATGTGTTTCTTTTTTTCCTAAATTTTTTTTAGAAGAGTTCGAGTTTTCGAGAAATGGAGGAAGAATCTGTAAAAAGAGGTTGGGTAGAATGCTTAGGGTCTGTTTAATTATGAATTTTTTTTTTTTTTCAAAATTTGCATGTCAAATTACATTAATAAATTTTTGGATGTATAACTAGTTATTAAGTGATAGAAAAATTTATTTTCAAAATTTTGAAAACTTTAATATTAAAATGGAGAACTTGAAAATAAGGTTTTGTATTTTAACACATGAGTTTTCCGTAGTTTTGAAAACAATGTTTTCTCTCCTAAATAACTAGTTACATCCAACTATTTACAAAGAAATTTAGAAAATGAAAATTTTAGAAAACTTTCATAACTAAACGGACCATTAATTTTAAAATCTTTGGGAAAATTTTCCCTAAAACACACAGTTGTGTTCTTCTGACCAAAGATATTGGTAAAGGCATAGCTAGTAAGGAGACTCAATTTCCAATTAAGCTAGAAATGTGTCCTTTTCTTTATCCCAAATCAGCCAAACACTGCAGAATGGGACTTTCAACCACCTGAAAGCTCCATTGCAACTACAAACTGAAAACTTTAGGAAAGAGATGCTCCTATTTCATGTTTCAGAGAGACATTAGCAAGCAAGTGCACATCATTGCACCTTCTCAAGTAATCACTTCATTCCACTGAAAAATTGCACAGATATTCTTTTGGGATTATCTCAGAAAAGATGTTCTTTTTCCTTAAAGATATACTAGTACTCAGTGTCTTTTTACCCACAAATTACTAAATTATCCTCATTTGAAATTTCCTTTCCCTATCTTGTTTTCTGCTAAATTACCACCTATGGGTGAATATTTCAAAGTATACAAAGTCTTATATTCAGCTTAATCACCACCAGTTGAAGAGGACAAGTTGGTTTCAGATTAAACACTAATACATATACAAAGAGTTCTCCTAAGGAAGCAGCCACACAGCCCAGACATTGCAGAAGCACAAGTCACCAAAAAATACCATAGTTTCCAGGTCAGGTAAGCTAGGCTAAAGTCAAACTACCTAGAAAGATTTAGGTAAGTTAACAAGAACTTTAATGAAAAGAACCTGTTGTTTCGGTTGACAAAATAGAACTCCGAAACCCAGTTCATGGGTGGCGCAAAATCGGCCAGAATGGCTTAAGGTGGGCTGACTGTCTGGCTGCAAAGCAAGCTCCTGAATTAGGTAGTACTAGAATAACTCATCTCCTCTCGATCATCTGATAAGCAAAAATGACAGTTAGACATAAAATCTTTTAAAATTTCAGTAAAATGTGTCTTTAGCAGGTATAGGTGATCACCACAACTCGAAACACCTTATAGGAAATGCAAAACAGATCCAATTAAGTTACTTTCTAAAAGTATTATTAAAATGGATGCACAGTAAAGGTCCTTGTAGTTCATATAATTCCTCTATATTCAGTTGTAGTTTATTCTAGCTCAAGATAATAAACAAAAAGTGAGTCACAGTTCACTGCAAATGCTCAAGTTTAAGCGAAGATTCGTTACAATTACATTCAATCTTGAGAAAATCATGCTCTCTACACACAGACACCCATAAGCACAAGTACACTGAGCTGAAATGAACAAATTGTGTAAGAGAAAAGGTAGGCAATTACCTGCTCTGATCTAATCATGCTGACTGTTCACATTCAATTCTTCAACTCTGTTGGCCAATCTATTTAGATTTCCCATTATATGATCATATGCATTTCCTTCACACCTTGATGCACGGTAGACAAGTTCCCTGCTCATATAGCTTAATTCTGCACGCCTTGCAGCATGCACAACCTCAACAGGTTGCTCACAAGCACGAGTTGTGAAAGATGGTGACTTCTTTGCATCCTTTGTCCAGCGCTTTAAAATTAAGTTGTCAGGTATCTTCAAGAATTTTTCAATCTTCATCACACAAAATATGTGCCTACATGGAATACCTATTAAACATAATGATAAAACTTTCAGAAGACAAGTACAAGTAACCAACCATTAACATATTTCTAAAATGCAATAAAGAATAGTATTAGAAACAATACCTTTGTACTTGAGCAACTGACATGAACACTCTAGTCGTTGCTCATATACATATAGAATCACTGTATACATGTGATGTTTACGATATTTAACAACTTGGTAGGTCCTTCTGTCATTATAAAGCTCACAAGGACTTGGTACATAACTTGCCTCCACACTGATTTCCTGTTTTGTATCATGGAAAATGTTTCTTGTGTACACTGTTCCAGCATGACTCTCAATTGGATAGAGATGTGTGGTGAACTTTGGGGCTGTATATTTGCTGATACAATCATTCTGTATCTCCGTTTCACGCAACTGCTTCAAAGTTAAATTGACGTTGCGAGCAAATTTATCCAACTTAAACCGACTTCCAAGGTTCCACTTCTGATTGCTGTCCACACCCTCTACTTCTTTATTAGTGGTCATTCCACCAAAAAATGAGTCTTTCAAGTAAGCATGAGCCCACATGTGGCGTCTTCCATATATATATTGAACCCAATCATGATTCTCCAACTCACACAACTCTACTGATTGCTTCCATTTCAACTCAAACTCATCCTGATCTTCCACATGCAACATTAGCTTCAAAAATAGATCATGGAACCTCTCAGCTGAGACATTTGAAGAGCAATTTCTCTTTAGATGCTGGGAGCATAATCTATGTTTTACCCTTGGGAACATTGAATTTATTGCATGATTCATTGATATATCATAATCGGTGATAACAGAGGTGGGAAACATCCCACGCATACAATCCAAGAAGCTCTTTAACAGTCTTCTGTCCCATCTGAAACATAAGCGCACCCAAGAGTCATGGCCATATTATGGTTGTTGACTCCTAAAATAAGCACATACGGCAGTTTTTAACCATTACCATCATACAGGAAGTCAAAGCCAACCACATCACCGAAACATGCAAAATCTGCGCGCATGGTGCCATCAGCCCAAAACAAACACCTCAATCTATTATCACCGTCAATTGCATATCTACAATAAAAGTCTGGATCTGTATTAGCAGATTTTGTGAGATATGCAATGGCCTTCTCTGAGTCGATGTCCAAAGTATTCTCTCTACCATCACTGTCTAAAAGCTCATTCAACTCCTTCATTGAGGAGCTCGGATATTGATAATCACCTGATTGATGCACCATATATTCTAGTATATGTTGTCCCTTGAACCCCAGCTTCTTCTGTTTCTTATCAATCTAACGAACACCACACTGGGATTGAAAGACATTAAATTCAGGATTCATGTAGTGGTTGTGAATATTTTGAAACTCTTTAACAACATATTTTTTTCCTTTCAAAGTTGTAATTAACGTGGAAAGAAGCTAAGCAACCACATCTGGACAGTTTCCTTGGCTTACGCTTCCGCTCGTCAATGGATACAGTTGGAATATTGAAACCTTCCTTAGAACAAACCCACCTTCTATGAAAGACAACCCCTTGTATCTTGCTAGTCTTCATTTCAGCTTTTCTAACATCAAAACCCAGAACTTGCCCATATGTTCTATAGAATTTGTCAGCAGCTTCAACCGATTCAAACTCAACTCCACTAAAATCTTCCAACACCCACTCATCAAATGGCTTTTTTATTTTTTTCAACAATATTGGACCAATGTGTATGGTCATTCTCATCATGGTCTTTCACGTCATTGACTTCAACTGCTTCACTTTGTAACCCATATGATGTTCTTATATAATCAGGAGTATTGCTACTTGAAGACTCAACACCCACACTTCCATGACTCTCATTATCCAATTCCATCCTGCATCGAAAGAAGTTTATCAAAATCAAGATCCCAACTTTTCCATGACTACAGTTAAAATAACTAAACTTGAACTTTGAACATGCATCCTTAGAAATACAACATGAATTTGTATGGACCTTCAGGCAAAATCAGTCAGACAGAAGCAATTGGTTTTACACGTAAAGGATTATTAAATCCTAGTATTACCCCAGTACTAGGTTTTGGTTTCTGTATGTATTAAGTACACAATAGCAAATAAATTAACCTGCCTATTCAATACAATATTACACACTGCTTACTTATTTGTCACAACATAATAATCTTAACAATAAGCATAAACATATAAGTGAACTGTACTAATCAATCAATCACTTAGTTTCATAAGAAGTTGGAGTTCGCCGCATGAATCCTGTGTTTTCAATTCATTTGGTTGATAGGAACTGGCAAGTACCTTTAGCAGCTGAAAAGAGCATGTTGCGTGTGTTTTTTCTTTTCTTGTTTCATGTTAACCGAACCTCGGCATGTTTTAAATTACATCATGCTAATCAATTCAAAATACGAAATCATAAAATAAAAAAAATTGGAATAGCAAATAGCAAATTTCAAAAACTAAACTTCTCAGCATTTCAGTTGGATCCTGTTTGAACAAATAAATTCGATTAAATCTTATCCAACAAGCATTATTATTCAACTTTATAGAAATAATCTGGTTGATTAATCCAACAAGCATTATTATCCAACAAGCAAGTATACGTTTTCCGGCCACCAGTGAATGATACAAAGCCAAAACTTATGAACAATTTAACCATAATCGATTCAAATAGCAGAATTAATTAGACATAATCTTCAAAATTACTAATACCAGGTTAATCCTAGTCATACTCACGAGGACAGTAACCTATAGTTCATATTTAATGTTTTGTTCATTCATATAATATACCCAATGAACAATGCTGTACAGAGCAAACCAAAAACTAACTATTCAGAAATTTTGAAACCAAAAAAAATAACCATTCAGAAATTTTGAAACAGCTCATTGTATTTAACCATTTTGATACTGAACTTGGTCTCGCAGTGACAAAATGATACAGATTACAGGCAGTAAACAACACATTAGGTCATTCAGGTAAAATGCTCAGTCATCTAAATTCCATCGAACCTAGGGTTTATAGCAGTAACTCCAATTACAAATTCCACCAACGACATTGAAACTTACCGGATCAAACTCTCTTATCGGAGCAACCTAACCATCGTCTATATCTTTTCTCTCATAATGTTTCCAGCTGAATCTCTTGTCTCGTTCATCAAGAACTTGCTGCCTTAAACTTCAGCCCTCTTCCTTGCTTTCTTCTACAGAAGCAGTAAAGCGAAAAACATTTAATTTCTTCCCAGCAAATCGTTCAGTAGGGCAACACTACCAATAACCCTTAAACTTTTCAACTCATCACGAATTAGTTACTGTAGTCTAAATATTTTATCCAATGGAATAAACTCTTAACTTTCAAATTTGTATAGATTTATCCAATTCTATCGCTTGCCAGATTCAATTGATTTTAGTCTTTTCTGAACATAATTGTACCCAATAATCATTGTATTCACACTTTTTTTTTTTTTAAGTAACTACTTATTTTATTTATGCATAAAATTATTTATCATTTTTAATTCACCAAACTTTACTTGAGTAAAGATCATCAATGCCAATAATGAATACACCAAATATATTTCATTTAAATTAGACGGAATGACCAAATTAACAAACATGAAAAAAAATCAGTAATTTGTTCAGCCAGATAAAAATTATGTGTAATTTGTGATGAATTATAAAATTCCTGAGTTTTTTTGTACTTTTTTTCCTATAACATTTTAGACGTAAGACTTGTTATCATTTTGATATAATTAAACACCATTTTAATCCCAATTATATTGAGTTGGTGACATAAACACATACTCGAGTTCACTTGTGGAAAAGGGTAGCTCAAGAGGATTCAAAACCACAGGTCACCTCTGCCCAAAACCTCATTTTGGGGGCAAGGAGAGCCCTCGCTCGTCCATGTCTGTGTGTCCAAGACTGAACCCTCCTCACCCGAGTGTTTGCGCACTCGCCTGGTATGACCCAGTCTCGCGTGCATGCCCAAACACCAACACATGTGACAACCCTCACCAACGAGCTCTTTGCCGCCGAACTTCCCTAGCTCATCCACGCACAAAGGGAACCCTAGCTTATCCCTGCCGGTTTGACATTAACCAACGCAACTGTGCCCTTCCATGCACGTTTCAAAAACCCCTCACAGGCAAACTACACCACTTGACACCATTCTCTGAAAAACGCATAACGAACCTCTACAAAATAACAAGTTGGGTACACCCCACCACGGCGGTGCCGCACAAAAGGAAGCCTAAAACAAGGGAATCCAATGTTCAAACCATGCAAAGTGGAACCGCAGACACAAAATCTCGTCGGAGGCAATCCGACGAAAACCACAACGGACCAAGGCGAATTGATGTGAGTGTCCATGAAGGACGAGACACAAGGCACGATGCCTGTTGTGCGAGGAAGACCCAAGCAGATGGTCGAATGTCACCGACAAAACCTAGAGCCGGTAAAGCCCAGTGGTATAGCGATAACGAATGAGCCCTAGGAGAAGAAACACGCATCATGTTTTAGCAATGTTAAATACTAAAAAAAAGTATCTAACTTTCTTAGAATGAATGTATAGTATTATAAATTAATCTTTTAACATTCTCAAAAGATCCGCCACAAATGCAAGGTCAAAGGGAGGGTAGAAAAAACTCGTGTTGGTTGTGGACGGTGGAAAACGAGTGATGGGAAAATCTGAACTTTTTGTGTGCGAAGAAGAAAAGGTCTCTTCGGAAGCCTCTCACCATTCACCGATGCCCTCTTGAGTCGTGAACCCGTGCCTAATACTTAGTGCTGCTACTCCTAGTATGTTGACGTGTGTTACCATGGTAAAAATGTCCAAAAATATATTAAATCTTTCAATTTTTTTTTTTTTCAGAAATCATACTAAATGTTAATTTGATTGATGTAAATATTTAGAAAATAAGTTGTGGTTTTTACGGATGTTAGTGTGTCAGTTCTTATTATTTACTCACTTCCTCCTTTATTAATTGAACATACTTGAATTTTAACATTATGTTTGACTCCAATTTTCACAAGTAATAAATTTTTAAAAAATTCTTAAAAAATATGTATATATAGAAAAATTCTTAAAGTTTCGAAATATGTATATTTTTAAATATTTTACTAGATTCTTCATTGTAAAAATTTGAGTTCAAGATAATTTTAAAAGTCAAATATGTACAATTAATAAAGGATAGATGGAGTATAATTTTGTTAAAAAATATTCTCGTCTAGAACCGGTATAGTGGTTAGAAAGTGGAGATAGATTGGCGATTTTGCTCTGTTAGGGTTTATCCCTCTTTGGCTGCCGCCACCGTCCTACTACCCCTCTTCGGCCGGCGAACTCTGTGTTCTCTCTTGATTCACTACGGCGCTAGGTTCGGCCTCTATGTCATGTCCTGTTTCGCTCGGTCTCATTTGCACGGTGCAGCTGATTGGAGCCACCGAGGGTGGCCTAGAATCTCAAAACGATCGCGCCGCATTGACGATCGACGGTCCTCGCCTCATCGGCATAGATGTCAGCCCAGGACCCCTCCCTGGTGCGTCTGTGCGCTTCTAGGATGCATCTTCGTACGATGTCTGGTGTGTTCTCTCATGGCGGAGTGGTTGTTTCTTTTTTGCGTATGTGCAGCAGGCTCCGTTTCAGGGGTCGGGTTCTTGAGGTCGTTGTGTCTAGTGGCAGGGTAG
This sequence comes from Daphne laureola, assembly GCA_038382905.1. Classification (NCBI taxonomy): domain Eukaryota; kingdom Viridiplantae; phylum Streptophyta; class Magnoliopsida; order Malvales; family Thymelaeaceae; genus Daphne; species Daphne laureola. The sequence goes on from JBBYHH010076605.1 coordinate 14,796, forward strand.
TCAGGATTTTGGGCGGTGATGGAGTTGTGTGGGCCACGGTTTGGCGGCGGTGTAGCCCCAGCCGGGAGCCTGTACAAATAAGTGAATGATCAGGTCCCGTTCACGTGCAATGGTGGCGGGTTCAGTTTGGGGATGGGCCTTTCGTGCTACTCTGGTTGGATGTAGAAACAGTGGTATATAGCAATTGTTGGTAAGGAGATGGTGGACTAGATTTTGGTTTTGACAGGGGTGAGCGAGAGGGACCGCGTTACAGGGCCAAAAAATGGTGAGAAGAGGGCCTCGAGTGGCAATGTGGGATCAGCCTCGGGGAAGAAATGAGCTTGGTTGGACTCTTCTGTGGGCGAGGAAGATGGATTGGACCAGGAGACGACATGAATGAGTATTGGCTCTCCCTGCCAGCTAGTGTCGAAAATCCAAGGCAAATAATATTTATAAGCCCGACTCTCCCTCAAATGTAAGGTTGCAATTGTAGTAGGGTGAGTGAGATCGAACCCAAGGGAATTGATGACAATTAAAGATAAAATAGTTAAACACAATCTTTTTGGTATTTTTATATTTTAGAATAATCAGGATATAATGGAGTTGTGAACGGACTACCCAATTATGCTAACAGTAACAAGTAACTAAATGAAATTCTGAAATCAAACTAGAGTTGAAAGCAATAAAACTGAG
>JBBYHH010076715.1:0-15466 GCA_038382905.1 Daphne laureola
CAGACATTTGTATGGTCTGAAGCATGTGAACAAAGCTTTCAAGAGCTCAAGCAAAGACTGATTCAGGCACCGGTACTAATTCTACCAGACCTGACCTAGGCCTACATCATTTATAGTGATGCATCACGGACGGGCTTAGGTTGTGTGGTAATGCAGAATCAATAGGTGATTGCTTATGGATCGCGACAGCTATGACCGTATAAGCAAAACTATCCCACACATGATCTAGAGCTAGCTGCTGTTGTCTATGCCTTGAAGCAAAGGAGACATTACCGACTCGGTAATAAATTCCAGATCTTCACTAATCACAAGAGTTTGAAATATTTGTTCATGCAGAAAGATCTGAATATGTGATAGAGAAGGTGACTCGAATACATGAAAGATTATGATTGTAGTATCGAGTGAACCATAAGAAAGGGGAACATAGTGGCGGATGCGTTAAGCAGAATGTACACAGGAGTGGTTAAGGGTGGAGATACTGAGAATCGAGCTGAGGATACAGATTTAACAGCATTATGGCACAAATGGCAATTGTGGGAATATGACCAAGTATGCACCTTGACGATTCAGTCATCTTGGTTGGACAGAGTTCGGGAAATTCAAATTAAGGATCCAAGTTTGAAGTAGCTATCGAGTGAGAGCAAGGGCACACTACGTTTGTTCTTTGAGTACAGGTGGGGATTGATGTACTTCAAAGGACAATTGTATGTACCGATGATGCGGCCCTCAGAGATGATATTCTCAAGGAAGCCCATAATAGCACCTTGAGATTTCACCCGCGGAGTGAGAAAATGTACAATGACTTATGGTCACACTTTTGGTGGCCAGGTATGCGGAAACACATAGTCGCATGCATGATGAAATGCACAACATGTCAACGGGTCAAGATTGAGCACCAGAAACCAGCTGGAATGCTTCAGACGTTGCCCATCCCTACTCGTAAGTGGGGTAACGTAACAATGGATTTTCTGACAGGTTTACCCCCTACGAGGGCACATCATGATGCAATATGGGTCATAGTTGATCGATTGACAAAGTGTGCTCACTTTTTGGCCATCAAAATGACAGATCCACTGGACAAGCTTGCCTATATTTATATCAAAGAGATTGTGCGGTTACATGGAGTACCAGACTCCATTATGTCGGATCGAGAGCTAAGGTTTACCGCATGTTTCTGGAATGCATTTCACAAGGCGTTCGACACACAGCTTCATTTAAGCATTTCTTATCATCCTCAGACCGATAGACAGTTGGAACGAGTAATACAGATTGTTGAAGATATATTGAGAAGTTGTGCCATTGACTTTGGAGGTAATTGGGACCAACACTTTCCATTGATAGAGTTTTCATACAACAGTAGTTATCAACGCACAATCAAAATGGCACCGTATGAAGCTTTATATGGACGAAGGTGTATGACACCCCATTGTTTGTCCGAAGCATCAGATAAGATTGAATTTGGGCCTGAAGTCATCGAGGAAACCATGGGAAAGATTAAGAAAATTCAAGAATGGTTGAAAGCTGTGAATGATCGTACCACTTCATATGTGAATAAGCGGAATCGTGACTTGGAATTCGAAGTAGGTGACAAAGTGTGGTTGAAAGTAGTATCGATCAAGGGAACAATCAGATTCGGGCAAAGGGGTAAGTTAGCCCTGAGGTACATTGGCCCATATGAAATTTTGGAGCAAATTGGCAAAGTAGCTTATCGATTAGCACTACCACTGAGTATGTCAGCAGTACACAATGTTTTCCACGTAAGTATGTTAAAAAAATGTATTCTAGACCCAATGCAGACTATTCTCGGGAAAGAAATACAGCTGGAACCCGATCTATCATACCAAGAAGTGTCAATCGCTGTATTGGCAAAGGATACTCGAAATCTTAGAAACAAGTTGATTCCCATGGTTAAAGTGCAATGGTCTGATCATTTCGACCGGGAAGCAACTTGGGAAACAAAAAGGGATATGATTGACCGTTACCCCCAGGAATACCAAAGGTTGAAGGAACTCTTGGAGGGTCAAGAGTCTTAAGTGGGGGAGAATGTTACAGCCACCATAGTCAGGTAATGATTCTCTGACATATAGTGGCCGACGGTCAAGTCATTTCATCTATCAAAGCTTGAATCAAATAATTAAGGTACGTGAGTGATTGTTAATTTCTGAGTTTAAATTGCATTTCAGGGATTGCTTATTGCGTGATATTGAATGATTGATTAAATGGATTCATGGGTAATTCTGTTCTGAGTGTTATGGTTTAAGTGTTAGTAGAGAAAAGTAGGTTTATAGAATACAGGTGGTCCGGGCGAAACCCAGGCGACGCACGCCCAATGGAAGGTGATCGCCTGAGGTTCGAAACTAGAGCATAGAAAATGGACAGGAGCCCGGGCGAGTCACAGGTGACTCCCCGCAAGTGGCAGGCGATCGCCTGCGCTCCATAAAAGGTCCAAGAAAAGGGCTCGGGTGATCACCAGGCAAATAGAGCGCAGTGGCGGGTGATCGCTTGACCTCCAAAAGTAGGAAGAACAGGGAGCCGGGCGACCACCGGGTGAAAGGAATGCCATGGCGGGAGATCACCTGTCCCCCAAAATGGGAGAAACAGGAGCTCGGGTGAAGGGCAGGCGACCAGATTCATGTTCCGGGTGATCGCCTACGACTCTTGGAAATGAAAATCTGCTGGGTTTTAAACGCAAAAACAGAGAGAAATTATATTTTCTCATTTATCATCAACCTTCAGCCCTTAAACTCGACCCCAAACCCTTCCCAACTCCCAAATCCTTCATTCTTGACCAAAAAGTGAAGGAGGACCTCATTTCATGCGAGATTCTCAACCAAAGTGAAGATTTTATGGAGTTCAACCCGAATCATCCACCGTATGGGTGAATTTCAAATTTGACCATAAATCAAAGGTTGGTATTTCTGAAGTTTCTTGGTATATTTGAAGTGGTAAGCATGTTCTACTGAGGAAATGGAGCTAGGAACATGTTTTACATCATTAATTTCGCATGAATTGAACAATTCAAATTCTAGGGTTCATGAACATTGATGAACCCAATTTCAAGGATTGGTAAATTGAGCTCAAATTAGTGTTGTTGGATGTATTTGAAGCAACATTAATACTTAGAATATTGTCCAATTGTTGCTAGATCATGGAGCTAAGGAAAACTTCATAGAATTTGGTGGAGAAATGAAGTGCGGTATTTTGATGAATTGTTGGTTCCATTATGCTTGTATGATGATTCTAAGAAACTTTAATATTTGGAATGAGTTGCGAATCATTGAGTATAGTGGAGTTATGACATAAGTTCATAATTGGGTAATTTTTCAAAAGGATGAATAGTGATGGGAAAGTGTAATGTTTATGCATGGATGATCGTAGAATAGGCCATTAAGCATGCATTTGAAGTTATAGAGGAATTGGTTAAGATTTGGCCAACTTTGGAAAAATGGGTCAAAAGTGAAAACAATGATTATGTTGAGTTTGCGTTGTCGAAAGTGAAATGTTAGAGTATGGATAGTAATGTACTAGTGTATATTACTTATGTGTGAAATGGAATTGAAAATGGATAGGAGATACTTGGTGCCTATGTTTCGCATAAAAGGAAGAAGGATTTCAGAAACTGATCGAACAAGATGACCTATTGCTATTACTTCCAGGTAAGGGTTCAACCTTCCTAAATGTGTATTAAGGTAATGCTTAGTGCCATTTGAGTTGGTTGAGATTAGTCTTAGACTAGTGGTGGCGTCTATGATTGGTTCCATGGTAGAGATAAAGGTGTGCAGGTACATGGATAGTGCAACGGTTTCGTGAGTCTTCACGACCACCAAACCCATCAATCGCCAAGTAAAGTGTCATGGTTCATGCAAGTCTTCGTGACCCTGAACCTAGTATTTGTGACACAATGTGTCACGGTTCCATGAGTCTATCTGACCACCAAACCAAGTGCTTGTGACACAGTGATATCGATTGTATTGTGATGTACCATGCACACTGATTGTGTAGGAGACTCCCTGTGGTATGAAAGAGGATCATGAGAGGTCGTCGTGGTGTGTGGGATGGAATTGAAAATGTACTTCGGTAGATCATTGTGAAGGGATTTTAACATTGTATTCATCCAATGATTTTAACATTATCATTGCAGGTGAAACGTGAAGAAAACCTTTATTTCTACCTACACCCTTACTGAGTTCTCTCAGGAACTCACCCCCTTACGTTTATATATTTCAGGAGCTTTTGGTTCTGGGCCTGCGGAGTAGTACCGCTCAGCCATTAGTGATTTTGTACCTCAGGTACAATAGCTCCTTAAGTGATTGAGTATTGTATTTATGATTATGGTATCGGGGGTGGACCGAGGGAAAACTGTGATAAGTGATAAATGGAAATGTTAAATGGAAAGCAATAGGATTCTGCGAATTGGGAATTGGTTATTGATTGTCTGATCGATTATATTGAGATTATTACTAATGGTTTATCCTTCTATATTGTATCACAGCTAGCAGCAGCAGCAGTTGAGTCGGGCTTCCTGTCAGGAATTGGTTAACCCGACACCCAGATATAGTATATATACTCTAGTAGCTATGTTAGAAAGCTCTGTAGCATAGTATGCATGATCATATAGATTTGGAAGTTCAGAAATAGAGTGTTCATGTAGTGAATTGTGTATTTTGAGATTCTGTACATTGTGTAAATACTATGATGCTTGTTATGCATGTTTATTTTATCGGAAAGTGTTTGCCTGAGGCAGCCTTCTTTCTGAGTATCTGGCCTGAGCGGAGCTCAGTATATCTATTATTGTATTGGAATTTTGTTTTGCAGGTACAAGAAAAGCGGAAATTGTATGTTGTAGAATTCTATAAACAGGGACCTGAAAAGTAGTTTAAACCCACATTAAGGGCTGCACATTGCAAGGATGATCGTTTAGTTCATCGCCGCCCCTCCGACCCCGCATCCGCTTCCTGCCGGACTGTGTAGCATGGGGGTGGGGTGACAATTTGGCATCAGAGCATGTTTTTTTAGGAATGATCGAGAGTATGTTTGGATGGGCAATGCCTCTGTTCAACTGATCTATTCCAGGATGGTTATGTGGTGTGGCTGGCCTCCTCGTCATAAGAACCATGTTTCAAGGAGAAGTGGGACTGCAGGCTGTCTGTCTAGACATGCTCAAGATTGTTCAGGTGTAGTGGTTAGTATCGTTTAGTCTCAGGACTTGGTACTGTCTGTGGTTGCTGTGTTGGAAACTAGCAATTGACTCGGGGTACAATAAGATGTTTCCGGAGGACGGGATGCCACCTAGGCTCAGGAAGGTAGTCTAAACTACCTCTCCTGCCGGAACAGACGGTGGTTCAAGTGGAATGATTGTGTAGTGGTCGGTATAATAGGATTGTGATGTTAATTGAAGTGATAGGTTTTGTGGTCATTGTGTGTGTTATGTGATGTGAATTTTCTATGTGATAATTTGCATCATGCATCATGCATTGCATCTATGCTATAGAGCTACTAGGTATACTGCTGCTGCTAGTGATTCATGGTTAAATGTACTCCTATGTTATGGTATTTCAGAAAATGGTCAGAACTCGTGGGCAACGAGAGTTGGGTTCGGGGAGTAGGGAGGAAGATCCCGCTCCGGTAGTTAATGTGAGACGAAGTCGGAGAGTGACTCGACAAAGAGAGACACCAGTACAGCCCCCACCACAATAAGGCATCGATCAAGGAAACTTGATCCAAGTGTTGGGGTAGATGAGAGCATTGCTCAATAATATTTGAACGGGATCCGGATTGGATGGTCAGGCAGGTCAACCCCAAGGGGGAAATGCCGAGACTGCACAAACAGGATCAGTGGATCCTACATACGTTGACATGGGTGATGATGGTGATTATTCTGATGATGAAGACTATGATGCTCATGTTGATGAGGAAGAGGAATACACAAATTTAAGTGAAGCTGATGTGAGTGAACGTCCTTGACAGCAGAGAGTATGACCCAGAGTGGTTCGTGATGATGATGAGGATATACCGAGAGCTCAGAGGCTATGGTCAGAGAGTTATGCTGATTCTGATCAATTGACACTGATGGAACGTTTCCAGCGTTTCAAACCTCCATGGTTTACTGGTAAGGGCTCGGTGGAAGTAGCTGAGACGTGGTACAAGAACATGAACCGACTGCTTGGGAGAGTTAGTTTTCCTGCAGATGATATGGTACCGTTAGCTACTTTCTATCTTCGAGATTGGGCATGTGATTGGTGGGAGTCGACAGTTGCCACCCGAAAGACAGATTTTGAGCGCCGGGGGCAGAGAGACTCCAGCATGACATGGGACGAATTCTCTCATCTTTTTCATGAGAGGTGGGTAGGATATGCTGCAAGAGACCTTCGACAGCTTGAGTTTGATGCACTGGAGCAGGGAGACAAGTCCGTTGCGGACTATGAGCACAAGTTCGAGTGACTAGTGCGCTATGTTCCCCACTACTATGCTGATGAAGAGCAAAAGACAAAGAGGTTTATAAGAGGTTTTAAGATTGAGATTCGGAACTACATGGAAACTCTGGATGTCGTGAGATATCATGCGGCTGTTCAGAAGGTACAGAAGATTGAGAATGAGGGTCTTGACACCCGATCTGTGACACCAGCATCACGACTTACTGGCAGAGGATCAGGTTCTGGACCACCACATTCTGGAAGAGGCGGTGGACGTTCAAGCAAGTAGACACAACGAGACAAGGGAAAGGGAAAGGCACCGGCCGACAATTCATGGTTCTGCAAGTCTTGCAACCGACGTCATACTGGCCCGGTGTGCTACCGTCAGTCGGGCATGTGCCTCAGATGTAGTTCAATAGAACATTGGGTGAAAGATTGCCCACAGACTCAGTTACGGGAAGCTCCAGCACAGCAGAGAGAACAACCAAATGTGCCGCGCGGGCACGGTACACCACCAAGCGGTCCAAGACCACAGGGACCAAGACAGCAACCCAAGCCACCAGCAGGCAATGCTGGGGCGTGTATTTCAAATTGAACGTGGTGCAACAACAGCCCAGCGTGTGGCTTTAGCAAGTACTTTATTTTTAAATGGTGTTTCAGTACGTGCATTGTTCGACACTAGCGCATCCATATCCATTATATCACATAAGTGTGCAACAATGTTGCAACTTCCTGTGACCTACCTACCTGATGTATTCCTGGTGCGCACCATCGGAAGTCAGTTTTTGTTTAGCAATGAGCTGATAAGGGGTTGTATGCTGACGGTCGGCGAGCACCAGATATCAACTGATCTGCTAGTGTTGAATACACCAGAGTATGATATAATACTTAGCATGGATTGGCTTTTGAAGAACTCCATACATATTGATTGTGCTAAACATCATATAGTGGTTGCTGATCAAGTTGTACCACTTTCTGCACCACCGGATGTTGTAATTGTGAGGAAAAACATGAAATTACAAGTTATGGACCGGATACCTGTTGTTGATGAAGAGGAGTACTACGGGCTTAATGATGTAGGTACGCGAATGCAATTAGATAAAATTCCAATTGTGAGATACTTTCCGCAGGTTTTTCCTGAAGAACTACCGGGGATACCACCTGAGCGGAAAGTAACATTTGAGATAGTGTTGCAAGATGGAACTACTCCCATATCAATTCCTCCTTATCCGATGATGATAGTGGAGATGAATAAACTGAGAAAGCAGCTCGATGAGATATTGGAAAAGGGGTTCAAACGACCAAGTACATCACCGTGGGATCCCCCGATGTTGTTTATTAAGAATAAGGATGGAACAGTGTTACAGCCACCGACGGAGTTCATCGGAACAGTAAAAAGATAAGAATTTCGATGTAAAATGTGTATGATTTTATGTGAAGGTTTTGCACAGTTAATGGTTCGGTCGGATGATTTTGAGGAAAGATTCTTCGATGGAACAATAGATGGGATGATCGTGGTTGAAATGGGCTTTCAAAGGTCGGGAAAAGATGGCCCGAGCCCTACGGAATTGCACCGGAACCACCACGGTTGAGGAGAGAGAAAAATCGAAAAGAATGGAATTGAAACGGGTTGAACGGCGCAGCCACGGCGGACTGGTGGCGTGCGCCGCGAGGAGACTCTGCCTGGGCTCGTGCATCGCGGCGGAGGTACGGTAGGCTGGTGGCGGTCACCGCAATGACTTGCTACCTCAGTTCTTGAAACCGCAGCGGTGGTGCGGCGCTGGAACGTCGCGTGCCGGGAATGCATTCTGTCGAAGTTTGTGAGCTGGACGATGACGGTGCGGCGCTGGTACGGCGTGCGCCACGACGAGTTGCTTCCTGGCTGGTGACGATTCGGCGACAGGATGGCGGAGCTGTGGCGCAGCGTGACGCCGCGGGAGGACTCCATATAAAATGGGCCGTGAAGCATGTTCATCGTCTTCATCGTTAGAATTTCCGGAAAACACTCTCTCACTATCCTCTCTCTACAATCTACCAATTCTCTCACCCTAAGGATCGATTCGAATGGAAATTCAAAGGAGAATCCGATTTTCATGTCAGAATCACGATTCCAGTAATGATTCCACATGATTCAAGCCCAAAATTGGTTGATTTGAAGGATTTCCAAGATTTGGGCAAAAATTAAATTGGAGCAATAGGGTTTCCAATTGATTCAATTGATAAGGTAAACATGTTTTCTTGTTAATAGGGAGTTAGAAACATCTTTTAGAGCTTTGAATCGAAGTGAATTGAAGATTTCAAATTCTAGGGTTCATGAGAGGAATTTTCAAAAATTAGGCAAAAATGGAAATTGAAGCTAAATTGTTGTTCCTTGATAGATTTAGGACAACATTAATACTCGATATTTTGACTGATTCTAGCCCGAGATAAGAGCTAAGGTTTAAAGTTCCCCGGGAAATTGTTGGAATGGGAATTGGTGAAAATGAAGTATTTTGATGATTGAATTGTGTTCATGGATTAATTGCAAGTAGCTTTGATGCTTTGGGATTTATTGTGAATCAGTATCAGAGTATGATATGAATTGATTGGTTATGTGCGGTTTTGATGAATTACTGATAAAGTGCTGCACAGTAGTATGATTGTTATTGATATGGTTACATGAAAGATCGATATGGTTATGATTGTTATAGTGAAAGAATGTTATTGATATTGATTGATTTGGTTGTTCAGAGTTGACCGAGATCAGAACCGACTGAACGATAAAGAGCGGAAAGAACGGTAAAAGGTAAGGGCTTAACCTTACTGTATATATAAGCGACTTCTCCTTTGAATTTCCAGTCAAATCGATCCTTAGGGTGAGAGAATTGGTGGATTGTAGAGAGAGAATTGTGAGAGAAGCTGAAGTATTAATTAGCTTAGTGTAGTCTAGATGCGCAATTTAGTTATTGAGTAAAGTGCACCGGTGGTTCTATAACTTTAAATATCGTCATATTAGGATCTCATTTTAAGTTTTCGTCTTCTTTAAGTCCCGGTTTAAAACTTAAGTTACATCTGTGGTCCTTCCGTCCATTTTCTCGGTTAAAGTTAACAGATCATTGGGAAAAATGCTAACTTTAATTACTGAATTTTTTAAAAAACTCTATTTACATCCTAAGTTTTAAAAATCACAATTTACTCACCCCTAAATAATTTTAAACTTAACAATTTCACCCTAAACTTTTCAAACTTCATCAGAACCGCCGGACCACCACCGGACTACCTCCGGACCACCGACGGTCGCCGGGAAATCACCAGACCACCGTCGGTCGCTGAAAAATCGCTAAAAAATCACCGGATGCCGGAAAATCGCCAATCGTCGAAAAAACACCGGTTACCGGAAAAACGGAGGTCACGGGAAAAACACTACGTGGGGAGGAGGTTTTTACTGCGGCCTCTACCGCGCATATGGCCGCGGTAAACCCTCAGCCGCAGTAAACGGGTGCTTCTTTGATCGCGGTAAGGTTTACCGCGGCCATGTGCGCAGTAAGGCCGCGGTAATCATTTTTTACCACAGCCACGAGCGCGGTAAGGCTTTTTATTTCATTTCTTTCTTCTTTCCTTCTTCTTCCGGTTTTTTCTTCTTTCTTTCTCCTTTCCTTCTCTCTTCATCTTTCTATTTCATTTCTTTCTTCTGTTCTATCTTTTCTTTCTTGTTCTTCTTCTCTGTTTTCTTCCTCTTTCTTTCTTCTTCTTCTTCTTCTTCTTCTTCTTCTTCCAATTTCTTCTTCTTCTTTCTCTTTTCCTTCTCTATTATTTTTGTTATCTAATTTGTTTCTCTCTTCTTCTTCTTCTTCTTCTTCTTTTGGGCCATTTTCGCCATCGTCTCCACCGTCGCCATCGTCGCCACCACCGCTTGCTTCTCCTAGACGGCTGATTTCTGGGCATTTCTGAAAAAATGTGGATGAATTTCATCCGGATTCATCCACTTTTTTTTTTAAATTATGAAAATGGCTACCGCGACCATTACCGCGGTAGGCCATTTACTGCGCCTTTATTTACCGCAGTAAGGCATGTTTTCTCTACGTAGTGAAATTCAATGATGAAAGTGTTGTCGCGATTTGGATTCAAGGTCGGTCGAACCGTAAAGGCAAACCTTGCCTTCCACACAGCCCGAAGCGAGGAGGCAAGGAATAATTGGGTCTGCACAGGCCGAGAGAAGAGGAGTTTTGTAACCAAGGCTAGGCCGGAAACCTTGAATGCGGCCTCCGGTGAAATCTTGATCGGCTTGCGCTCCTCCGTTGTCAGCACAAGCTCTTCTAGCTGTGAGTGGCTCTATGAGGGACGATCCGCCTGTTGATGAATAATTGGAATCAGTTGATGGCATGGTGTCGTGGAACGAGTGAATCGATGATAAGAACGAGAAGGAGAGGACGATCGGCCTTAACGGACGACCGATGAGAGACACTGTAAGGGAGAAGGAACACCTTGCGTGCTGTTGCACGAGAAAAACCCTAGTGCGAGATAGGTATTGTTACTTTAGTTCATATGCATGGTTTAATGATGAGATTTAGTAACTAGTTTAAAACTACCTTGAATATATATATATATATATATATATATATATATATATATGTTTAAAAAGGCTATGATTTAGACGTAGTATGATGAAACACGTCAAAGGCACAATATGTGAGGCATATTGTAGAAAAACTCTAAAAATGAATGTACGATGTCTTAAACCCTAGATAACCAAACAACCAATGGTAGACCTAAATCAGCAAACTACAACCCAAGAATATGAGTATCTCCTAAGTTCACATAGGATATATCCTGAACTGATCATTAAAATCGAAAATCTCGCATAAAAACACGAAAACACTATTCAATGGTGAGAGATATTCAATGATGAGAGATGAAAAGGTGAAGAGGCCACTATAATTTCTTTGTGGGATTTTTATGCTCCGACCACTATATAAATCAATATTTAAAGGGAGATCGCGATCATACATAGTGACTTATAATTAAGGAGATCGATGCCCATGTTAGGGTTCTAAAACCAAAGGTCGTCCAATACTAGGTAACATGTAATTCATGATAATAATTCCCCTCCCCCTTTTTTGGTGGGTTTATTTATTCAATGTCAACATCCGCAATTCACGTGTTGGGCACATGCCATGTGCTTATGGAATCGGAAGGTGATATCCTCCGACCCACTTTGGTTTATTTGTCTCAAATTCTCATGTTCCTTTCTATTCCAAATTATAAATAGGCAAAATGATCGAATTTGGGGTGGTAGTTGGATTTTGCTACTCAATTATTTTAAGGCATGAATTTTTCATTAACGTATGTAAATGAATTTAAACAAATAAGATGCACTCGCCGTAATCCCTTACGTAACCCTGCACAGAGTTATGAATATGGTTATATGGCGGTTCATTCTTAGTCGGTTGGATTCGACTCTTTTACTTGTCTTTCTTGGTGTGTTCGAACTAATTTTCTTTCCCACCCGCGTTCGGTGGCGGAATAATGAAAAACATCAAAGTGATGAATAAAAATTCTTAAAATTTACTGTAAAACTATTTTCTCAAGTTTCACCGCATTGGTTGATACAAATATTTCACATTTATGTAGGTGTATGAGATAGATAATTTTAAATTACAGCAAAGGATTCTCATGTTAAATGATTCAGAGAAATTAGGACACGTGGTATATGCGAAAATTTTAACAAAATATAGTCAGATTCTTGAGAAATTGTGCGGATGAAAATACACACAAACATTGTAGCAAACTAAGTGTTGTGCGGATGAAACATGTTTGATGTTAAAATGCATAGATTATGAAAATAAATGATTATAGGAGAAGTAAAAAAAATCATAAAACTAAAGGATGCATGGTTTAAAAAAAAAGTAGCATAATGGTTGCAAAGTTGAATACATGAAAACATACACAAACAATAGGAATGCAGGTTTTTTGTAATGTTTAAAATAATATGAGAGTAACATATTATTAAATAATAAAAAATATGGGTCAATATGTATAAAAACATAAAAAGAAAGGAGTGCATGCTAACATAATAGGGGGAAAAGAAAAAAAAACAGAAAGACAAAAACACTACTATTCATAACCTCTACAAATGTATAACTGTATAATTTGTCACTTTCCGTTATAATTTTTGTAATAATTATAAATTGTATCTCAAACATTATAATTTTACAAATTCATCAAACTTCCTCTTTTAACTTCCCCCTTTGTTGTGTTTTTAGGTCTTCCCTATTCTTCCATTTCTTCTGCTCAAGTTGTTATCTTTATTTATGGGTTTTGCTATTTGTTCTTTTGTTGTTAGCTTTAACCATCTTTCATCTCGATCTAAGTCGATCTCTTTGTTGTCTTATTCTTAGTGGATTGCAGGCTCATCAGTCTGGTCTATCTCTTTAATCTTTGTGCTTTTCGATTCTCAAACATAACTAGTAGGGAAAATGTCGATCCTGTCGAGAAACTGACCGATCACCATTCGTCTTCATCAGAGCTTGAGGAACAGAGCAAAATCCAGAGTCCATCCGGGGGCGAGAGCAAGAAACCAAAGAGAGGTGAGAATCTGAAGGATAGTTTTTGATGATGGGGAGAGAGGTTCTGATGCATAAGAGATGGAATCATCGGAGGAGGAAGTTAGGAGAGAGCAAGCATCGGTGCTCGAAAATTGAGACATTGAGCATCATTACATATTAGATTGATCAAAGTTATTGTTGGAATGTGAAATAGAAGTCGAGACAAATCTGGGTAAAGAGATAGTCAGTTTGTAAATTTTGAAAAAGTTAATTTGTTAGTTTTTTAAAATTTAGGGTTAAATTGATTATTATAACATAATTTTTTAACTGAATATTCAATCTGTCAACGAAGCTGATGGTAAAGTCACCCCGGAACAAACTTTAGAAATAAATGATGTCTCATTTACAAACTTTAATAGCAAATTTATACCCAAAAATAGTTTAGTGGCAAAATCTAATCACCACCCAAATATTAGTGATAAATTCACACCTTTTGCAATATAATATTTAAAGATGTTATCTGTTTGATAAAAAAAATTATACTAACAAATACTTCCTCCATCTTCAAAAAATTGTATCATTTGACTTTACTGTTTCAATGTTCAATGTTTGACTCATTTTTTAATAAAGATAAATAGTGTAAAAAAGTTAAAAATATATATATTTAACAAATTTAGATATCAAATAATGATTCCCAAATAAAATTTTAAGTTTTCAATATTTAATAATACATGAAAATAAATTATAGATTAAACTATCAAAATAAATAATATAATATTTTGAGGAGGAATAGAGTATTTAACACTATTAAGTATTTATAATAAAGAATATGAAAATAACATAAAAAGAATTGTGATAGGTGATCCAGATTTCTTCCGACCAACCTCATGCACGTCGCTTTATTATCGGGTCATATGACGTGAGAGGAGGCGCATAAGAGTTTGTGTCTGACCAATTAAAAACGTTGACGGTGGCGTAATTTGAGCATTTTCATTTCCGGGGACAAGTCTGTCCCATTCACTCAGGTATAAGGACTGACGTTTTATCACAAACAATAACTTGAACATGACGAATTTGTGGATAATCAGACGACACAAATCAGGTTGTGTATTTTCCATGTAAAATGCATTATTCATTCCCTTTTCTTGTTCTACAATCTTACTTCCATTTCCTTCATTATTCATCTCATGTGCACTCATTTTCTTACTTCAACCTTCAATAACCCATTCAATCATATACGGCAAAATAATTAATAGCCTTCAATAGTTTTTAATCACCTTATGGTTTATGGATAACAAAAACAAAAAAAACATATCAAAGTTTTCTTAAGATGGGATTAATATTAGCGTAAAATTGTATCCAGGGCGAAATATTATTTGATTCAATTGAATATTCCTAATTAACTTTAGTGAAAATTTGAGCCAACTCAAACATTCAACGCTTTTGAAGGCACTAGGGGGTGATTAGGAACGAAAACAAACTTAAGTTGGTAGGTTAATTATCAGCCAATCCAAAAACTATGGTGGGTAATTTCTAGCATTCTACCACAAACATGTAACAAAGTGTGAAAATTCCAAATTAATAAGAGGAAACAGTAGTAGGTGGTAGGGGTGAGAACGAGCCGAACCAAGCCGGACCCGAACCTTGCAGGCTCAAGCTCGAGCACATGAAGATTAGGCTTCGCTCGAGCTCGATTCGAATTCCATCTGAGTTCAAAATTGGGCCTGAGCTCGGATCGAAAGCTCGTGAAGTTCGATAAGGGAGTTAGGAAGAGTCGTTTCATGAATTCGGCTCGAACCAAACTCGTTAGACTTGTCAAGGCCTAGGGAGACTAAATTAGAAGGCTATCATAGGATTAGGGATTTGATTTAGTTCAAAGGAATTTTGGGGAGAGGTAGTCCGGTGGAGTAGGGACTAGACCTAGCTAGGGAGACTTAATTATGAGGGTTATAGGTATTTACATATAGACCGTTAAGGCTCGTGAGTTTTTTTATCCGAATCTCTGAAACTCGGGCTTAGCTCATTTAATATACGAGCTTAGAAATCGGCTCAAGCTCGAATTCGAGACTCGTGAAACTCAGATCATGAACCTCGGCTCGTGAGATTCGTAAGAGCTCAAACTCGAGTTAACTTGGTTTGTTTCTCATCCCTTGTAGGTGAAGGAGGTAGAATTAATCTTTGCACAGATCATAGGCATGAACCTTTTGAGTGTTTCTATATTAAGTGCATTCAACCTTTTTCAGTAAGCATGGTCCGTTTGATCAGAGGATAAGAGAGATTTCGGCCCTATATAAGTTTCACAGTTTCGCCATTGAAACATGTTTTACCATGATCAAATCCGTGGTAAAGCCGTGGTATCTACCACAGAAAAGGTCGTGGGATAAGACGTGGTAAAATAGTCCGTGGTAAAGACTTTACCACGGCCTTTTCCGTGGTAGATACCACGACTTTACCATAGCAAGAGCCGTGGTAACTCTGCACAATGTCAGCGCCGCTTTTTCCATTTACCACGGATCTTGCCGTGGTAAA
>JBBYHH010076824.1:0-15465 GCA_038382905.1 Daphne laureola
AATTGAATTTACTAGTTTTTAATATCTAAAAAAACATGAAAATAAATTATAAATTAAATACAGTAAAACTGTTAAAATAAATGATATAGTATTTTGAGGACGGAGGGAGTATTATTCATGGAAAAAAATATAAATTAAATACAAGAAAACAACAAAAATCCTACGAACTTTAAGGAACTGAAGAAGTAATATTATCTGAAATTGTAGTAACTTAGTAGTATAATCTTTTATGTTGTTACAATATGTGAAATATATAGAAATGTTGGTTCTGTAATTTTTTTTTGTTTTTATTTCTTTCTAAAGTTTATTAACAAGTTCTCCATGAATACTAGTACTTCTATAATAAGAAGATGAAAAACCTGATAAATAAAATTGCTAACAGTAATCAAATAAATAAAGGATAAGGGTTATTAGTGAAATATCCCACGATCTGCTAGAGAGCGTAGCCCATAGATAGAAAAGAGTCTCCATGGCTTTCTTTCTGCATTGTTATGTTGTTCGATGGAAGCTGAGGAATTAAAGTCGAGATTTGTACTTCACCAACACGTCAGGATTCATGGTTGTTCGTAAATTTAGGGCTCCAAATTTATGCGTTCGGTGCCAGAATCCCAACTGCTAAACAAAATCTGTGTTTTTATAGATTTTTCATGGATTTTTTTAGCCTTCCTCAAATTCCTTTCAGTTATTCTCGTCTCTTTTGTACTTGGTGAGATGCTATCGGTGTTTTTGTTGATGATCTTGTTGATCATCAACCGAAAGAAAGGAAGACGAAGAGTACCCTTTGTTCTTCCCTTTGTTTTGGGGAAAATATCACCCACCAATTTCTGCATTCCCTTTTCCTTGTGTTTCTCATCTCTCTTCCTGCCTTCTCCTTCTGCTCATGATTCTGGAGTTCACGACCTCATAATTGTGCTGATCGGATCACAATCAATCCACTTTTCATTTCTTGAGGGTCAAGTTACTGATTCCACCAATATTCTGGCTTGGGAGGGCTGGGACTAAAGATATTATGGGCTGCATATACTCCAAGGAAGTGGGAAGAATTGTTGTTGATCAAGAGCAGGAAAAGGGGAACCTGCAGAGCCGCTCACACGCACATCGGGTTGCTCCTCTTTCCTCGAAAAGAAAGGAGTTTGGAGACGGAGTTGAATCAAACAAGGAAACGAATCAGACCGCAATCAAGGGACCTGTTGTAAGTAAAAGCGAAGGACAGACATTTCTGGCCAGAATTGGTAGAACCCCAGGTGGTGTTGAAGGTGAACTTGTCTCTGCTGGCTGGCCTTCATGGCTTACTTCCGTCGCAAGCGAAGCAGTGGCAGGCTTGCTTCCATTGCGCCCAGAGTCCTTTGAGATGTTTGATAAAGTGAGTATCACTGATGCCACAATGACTTGAAAGTTCTCTTTAACTAAAATTCTCCATGTTTATGACATGCAGATTGGTCAAGGAACCTACAGCAGCGTTTATAAGGCCCGTGATCTTGGAACTGGGAAGATTGTTGCCATGAAGAAGGTTCGTTTCGCAAACCGGGATCCTGAAAGTGTGGCGTTTATGGCCAGGGAAATCCTAATTTTGCGCAGACTTGACCACCCGAATGTTGTGAAGCTTGAGGGCATCATAGCCACCTCAGACGCATCCTGTAGCCTGTACCTGGTGTTTGAGTACATGGAGCATGATCTTGCTGGCCTTGCCGCACCCCCAGGCGTTAAGTTCACTGAACCGCAGGTGTCTATCTATGGAAATCTATCAAGTGTTTCCGCGCATCTTTGAAATGTTTACAGAACTCCATGTCTGTCTTCTTTCTGCAGATCAAATGCTTTATGCAACAATTACTTTCCGGTCTAGACCACTGCCATAAACAGGGAGTCCTGCATAGGGATCTCAAAGGATCAAACCTTCTGGTTACCGATAATGGAGTTCTCAAGATTGCGGACTTTGGTCTGGCAACTTTCTTTCAGCCTGATCAAACCCAGCAATTGACAAGTCGTGTGGTGACTCTCTGGTACAGAGCACCTGAGCTTTTACTTGGTGCCACAGATTATGGAGCAGGAATAGATTTGTGGAGTGTTGGCTGTATACTTGCAGAGTTGTTTGCTGGGAGGCCAATTATGCCTGGAAGAACTGAGGTGAGCTTTTCATTCACATAATTCAAAACCAAACATATGCACATTTTATTATTCCCATTCATGATGCTATGAGTCTGCCTCACAGGTGGAGCAAATGCATAAGATTTTCAAGCTGTGTGGATCTCCCAGTGAGAACTACTGGAGGAAGAAGAAATTTCCTCATGCAACCAGTTTCAAGCCACAGCAACGGTATAAACGTTGCATTTCTGAGCAGTTCAAAAGCTTTCCACATTCTGCATTAGCACTTGCAGATGTACTTCTTGCCATAGAGCCGGAGAATCGAGGATCAGCTGCTTCAGCACTCCAAAGTGAGGTATGTTTTTGCAGTCATCCATATCATATGTGATGTAGCTCTCTGTGTTTATCAGTCGCACTTTCTAAATTGTGAAAAATATTTCCTGACAGCTTATTTTGTTCTTTACCATCCATGCATAAACTGGTATTTTGGATAACATTCTATTTTTCATTACCAAGAAATTTAAGACTGACTGTTGCTGTTTCCTCTCAGTTCTTCACAACCAAGCCCTTCCCTTGTAATCCAGCAAGCTTACCCAGGTATCCTCCAAGCAAAGAGCTAGATATCAAGCGTCGTAATGAAGAAGCACAGAGGTATATTCTTCTTCTGTTTGTTAACTAACCCCTTTGACTGATGTATGAACATTCTAATAAGTTGTACCATGGCATAACTTGAATGTATCATTCCAGACAAATAGCAAAGGCTGTGAGAGGACGAGGACCTGAGTCAGTGAGAAGAGGCTCAAGAGACCTCAAGGGGGCGAGATCACCGGAATCCTTTTCTCAGGGACAGCCAAGAACAAGCACTAGGCAGCTGCAAAACAACTTGACACACAGAAGACCACCCATGCAGACTTGCCTTTCGCATTCCACTTCTATGCTTCAGCATTGTACATCAGTTGAGGCAGACACCAGGACACAAAAATCAGCCAGAAACCCCACCGTCTCAGGCCAGGAATCTACAGTGGTAAGCATTATGAGACCTTAGATTCTGCCTTTCTGTTAGTTCCTGGAGTGCATTTAGTTCTGGATATGGTACAGCTAAATGTAACACTCCTTGTTTCACTGTTAAGAAACAATGCTAACATAAGCTTTCAAGGCCATATTCTAGAAATTAGTGACTGAATTGGCTGTCCAATTAGCCTCAGGGGTTGGGTTTCTGTTAAAAGTTTCTGTATCAGCATAAGGGGTTGATCATCCATCCTAGAATCTCAAAGTGTTCATTCTTCATCTATGGTTTCAGGGCTATGCATCAAAGAAAAGCAGAATCCATTACTCTGGACCGTTGATGCATCCTGGAGGAAATATTGATGACGTTCTTAAAGAGCACGATAGACTGATCCAGGTGGCTGTTCGGAAGGCACGTTCCAACAAGCCTGAGGCTGGGGCACAGCATAAGTCATGACCTTCACTTGTCCATCTCAGCTGCAAATTTCATAGGGCCTGCACCATCTGTAGGGCTCCAGGTCGCACACATCACATCTGATCCTTCCCATCAAATGCTTTGGCATGTCATGAGCATAAGGGAAATGGACAAGAAGAAACCAATTCTCATTGTTTGCCCCTGTATACATGTAACATGTGGTACACTGCAGGGTATAGATAGCCAATTTTTTGAGGAACATCTATGTTTGAGTCATGCTCACATGAACGAAAAGTAAAAACACAAGAAGAGAGCACTTAATAAATAAAAAAGGCAAAGAACTCACATCAGTAAACAAATACTATTCCATGAAATACGTGCGTGGGAAAAGCATCCCTTTTCTACTTCGGTTTATTGGGAGATTGAGTGATCTGGGAGCAATATTATGTGCCTCAGATTCCAAATTGCTTCTGCAAATCTTTGAAGGACACAGTTGCAGAACCCCTCGTTTTAGCCTTCTGTTGGGAAGCATGTTCTCTCCAACCAGTCATATATATAACCTGCAATTTCAAAGAAATGTTGCACAACATAAAATTCAAACTGAATCTTATCTTAACCTTTGCTCTACTTGGTGCATAATAACCCATTGTTGAAATGACATGTACCATTAGTTCAAGCAAAGAAAAATGAAAATAAAAACGAAAACACGGCAGAAAGTCAGAAATGGGAATCCATTATAATGAAGGTCATGATGTGTTTATGGGCTCCCATTCCTGAGTCGAGGTCATAACTAACCTGGAACGTTGCAGGGATGGAGCCATCTTCAGCTGCAAACATTGAATCATATATTGCGGCAGTTGCCAAAGCTGTTTCTCTATTCAGGATCTGGTTTTGAGGTGGAAGGGGAAGGCATTATAGATCAAGTAAACTAGAACCCTGGCCCTCAATTAATGTCAAACAATATTGGCACTGAAGGAAATTATGCAAAAGAATGCCGTACATTGTTTCTTTGCAGAAGTGCATTTGTCTCACCCATGGCACGCAAATGTTCAATAAGATCCAGTGCTGCATGCACAGATATGGAAGCAAAGTATCATAAAAGAGGTAGCATACTCTGGTCGCAACTAGATATGCAAAAGAGCTTTATTTTCGTGGGACGGAGGGAGTGTTATTTTAGTAGCATAAAGTTGAAACTAGACATGCTACCCAGAGTTTAGTTGCAAGGTGCATCCCAAATGAAAATGCTAGAATAATTAGCAATATAACTTCTCACCGCTGCTATATTTTACCACATATTGATCTACATCCACACCAGGAAGTGCGAATCCTGCCCTTGTTAGTAAATTGCCAGCATCCCTAACCTAGAAATGAGGGTTTTTGTTACTTGCAGATAAAAATGAAACATGCAGATGAATGAAATCAATGCCTCTGTAAATGTGTAGATCTCTAAATTAAATGCAGAACAGTCAAGGTACAAGCAACAACCAACGTATAAAATCTGGTAAAAGCTGAGGTAAAATGTAAAGCTTGATCATAAGATCTAATGCTTTCTAAGGAAAAACTAAATATGTCCCAACAAAGCAAAGGGCTGAGGATCTTCCTAAATAAAGTACTACATACATTAGAAATATTTTATTTTTATTAACACAGCTTTATGTGGTCTGAAAACTCTTATTCACCCCTTAGAATAGAATCTGCCCCATTAACATCAAGAAACTACAAAGATAATCTATTGGTAACATACTACCGTTCACAGAATAGCTAACCTTACAGAAATATGCTCTCCAAGAGACTAAGAATAATGATCAGTTAAAGTCTGAATTAATAAGCAAAAGAGATAGATGTTTCTATGGTATACATTAAAAAATAATTACTACTAAAAACCATAAAAAATAAGGAGTAATATCCAAAAAAAAAATACAAGTGTCAATATAAAAAAATAAAATAAAAAATTTAAAAGTGTAAGAGTTGGAAATTGATGTTGTTACAAGTAACATTTATAGTACACTCCTTCCATCTCTTTTTAGTTGTTACATTTTCCCATTTATAAAGTCCCTAAATAATTAGCCCTCCGTCTCACAAATGATGGAACTTTTGACTGGGTACAAAGGTCAAGGAGTGTTGAAGGCTTGAGCATAACAAAGTAAAGTTGGCATATAAGACAAAGGTAACTTTTTGGGTGGAATTTGAGGGTAATAAGGTAAAAGTGGTTAGTCCTGAGCACTTGACCTAGTGGTCATGCTCCTGAGGACATTGTAGAGGTCTCGAGTTCGAGCCTCCGGTATCCCCAACCCCCTTTGTATAAAAAAAAATAAAATATTAAGGTAAAAGTGGTTTCAACTTTTCTGGGACAAATTGAAAGGAATACGTTTCATCCTTTTTGGCATGCAGCCTTCTAATAATTTTTTTATCTAACTCATTTACCATGTTACATTTCCTTTTGTAAATGCATGACAAATTGCAAAAAAGATACATGCCTGTGCCAAAGGTGATATACGAGGGCTGATCCCTCCTTCACGTTCCATTTGAGCCACTGTGCATGCTATTCGAAGTTCCCTTCACAACATGACGTACCATGTAAATAATTAATAAGAAAATAAAATGCATTTTCAGTAAGCTTAGGAGAAAAGGAAAAGACAGATGACACGAACTTCAAAGTTTCCCCTCCAAGAATAGCTGCTAAGAATAGACCATCTGGCTTCAATGCCAATTTACACTGCCAGAGTACATAATCTAGTGAGGGATAATTGCTATTACAGATAGTTATATGAATTTAATTACAAAATCAGCAATCAAATTTCTGACTTGTGAACCATGTATTAAACACTAGTATAACGAAAATACTGCAGCATATCTCAATTTCCGACTTTGCCAGATTTGCACCAGTATATCACTGAAGATATTTTGTTTCAATAAAAAAATCAAGCATACATGGCAAAGAACCTTGAAAGAACAAAGCAGGCAGAGCAACTTGACAACTAAAACCCTAATTAAACAACACAACCTCTCTAGAGAAAATGCCATCAGGCACACCAATTCTTAGCATCTAAAATATTTCAGCTACATTTCTAGTAAGATATCTTCTGTATTTGTCGGTGGTTTTCTTGCCCAAATCAAGAAAAACATACTATATCTAAGTTGGTTCACTACAACTACAGCAAGGGGAAAATTTGTTTGTGGTGTTCTTTCCTTGGAAAATATCAAAAGTCAATAACATGTCTTCCGAATTTAAAAACTTAAAATCAACTGATTTCTTCAGTACTCCATCTGTCCTTAAAAAATTGCCCCATTTAATTTTCAGCATTTAATGTATGATTTGTTTTCTTTAACATTTTGACATACAAAGTCATCAAGTTTATATTCAAATGAAATTTCAACCTCTCTAGTTTTCAAATATATTTTAAAAAATGAAATATTCTTCTTGGTAATAAATTGACTCAAACATAATTTCAGAAGTCAAACGGTGCAATCTTTTGCAGACAGAGGGAGTAGTTGAAAGCAACTTAGAAAATTCCACCGATCCTTACTTTCAGCTTGTCCAGACACAAAGAATCCATAGAACAAATGACAGTTTGGGTTTGCTACAAGATGAAAAATGACGTACAATTGACGAAAAGATAGAGATCTCTTCCAATGACATACACCTAATTTTGTTCTAAAATCAGAACCCCTCTTTATCAATTATTTATAGCAACTAAACATATCTACTTAACTGAAAATAACTCATGATAAGACGAGGACAAATTGCGCCCACTGAGTCACTAACATGAACGTTTGAAGGAGAAATCCAAGAGGGGAACAAGCACATGCCTGTATCATGGCTCCTGGAAGGTCATTTGTCCAGTGAAGTCCCAAGCAACTAATTATGAGATCTACTGAACTTCACATGCACAAGTACAAAGCACAAATCGTTACAACTTGAATTTAACTGTGGCAGATATATATATATATATATATATATATGGAGAGAGATAGAGAGAGACCTTTCTTTGATGGGAAGAAACTCTTCATCGCCAACCACAAATGACATTTCAATATCTTCATTCTGGGCATCTAACTCAGAGTCTCTACATAGCTTTATCATATCATATGAGGTGTCCATCATTATCAGCTTTTTTATACCACCTGATAGCACCAAGTTCTCTGTGTGAATACAATTGAATATGAAAGATAAAAGTATTTGAAGTATACTTGTTTTCGATTGACTACATGTCATCCTTAGAAATCAACTAGCCTAGAGCTATCTGGATAATGCCTCGCTTTGATGATAACCAAATTAACTCAACCGAAAAAAAATTAACAAATTAACGAGGAACAGAAGCCTTCATTTCTGTTGCAAACATCACATGATTACAAAGTAGAATAGGAAGTCATTATGACTGATGCAACATCTTCATTGATAACCAATGGTATTTGGCCCCATATATATAAACCATCTCAGACATATAGCTAAAATAACTGCTATACAAAGGGCCTTAATCAATTAGGAATATATCTGTCATGTAAATGCTCCCCCGGAAAATAATTAATACTCCTCAGTAACATATTCGCTATCAATACTGAATTAGGTACTTTGGATAGGCAGTAAAAGTTGAAATTCAGGCAGGGATGTAGAAATTGAGCAAAACTCACCCCGATTCCGCAACGTCCTCCTCACAGCGCGCAACGAACCTCCCAAGCATAACGCGGTTGGAAATGTCTTTGTACAGTCCTACGAAAGCAGAAACAAAAGAAAAGGGGAAGGGATCATTGTTCACTGTTCAGTAGATTAATGATTTTCTTAAGCAA
The DNA here is from genome assembly GCA_038382905.1 of Daphne laureola. Taxonomy (NCBI): domain Eukaryota; kingdom Viridiplantae; phylum Streptophyta; class Magnoliopsida; order Malvales; family Thymelaeaceae; genus Daphne; species Daphne laureola. The sequence goes on from JBBYHH010076824.1 coordinate 8,291, forward strand.
TAGAAAAGAAAGAACCCAGAAAAGCTAATCAGTGCAAGATGATAGAAGACACATTGTATTACCTCTAATCGATCCACAAGATTCTCAGCTACAGCGTCCACAAAGGAATTATTAGGGCGCGATAACCAGGCAGCTCGGTCTCGCTGAAAATAGAAAGGAAAGCAGAATTTCGGGTAGAAGGATTAAAATAGATAAATAAATAAATCAAAAGAAAGCGCAAAATCGAGGAGAACGAACCAGCAGAGAACCTGACGGCGCTTCAAGTCGCGGTCAAAGATGTTCACTTTGGGAGCCGTTTGTTGTAAAGGATCGTCAATGTCCGTTGAGAGGGGACGAGACAGCAAGTAGCGGACATCTACAGCTTGGGTGTTCAGTGTTCTCCTTAAAAGGGAACTGGAACTTTTCTGAAACAATGAAGACGCCGACATCGTCCTCTTCTTCGTCGGCGATGTTCTAGCGGCGGCCGCCGCAGTGGGTGGGGTAAGAGAGATGAATCGATCAGATCAGAGGTCGGCAAGAAGAAGCAGGAGGAGGAGTCTCATTCAGTAATCTTCAACTGCAACCCTTAAAACGCTGTGTTTTGGCTCGGGGTATAAGCACGTGTCAAAACCAGGGTCCGCGCTTCTTTCCCGAGTACCAAATCACCGAACTACCCCCCCTGTAGTCCATCGTTGCGTGCTTCTACCCAAGCCCGCTTGCGGCCTCCTTCGCCATCCATCCCAACAGGAGCCAGATCGCTCCCACCTCCATCCTTGGTCCTTGGCCCGTGGCCTCTCTTCGTGCGTGGCACACCCTCGCCATGTGGTCTGTTTCTTGGACGACTATTTTTTAGAGCTGGAAAGTACCACCTCATTACCAGTTCCAACAGAAAACACAAACGGAGACTGACCCGAAGAAGATATATTTATGAACGTCTTTGAGGGTACCAGTGTTCGTTCCTTGGCTCCTTCCTCAACTACAAGTGGCGGTATAGGCACTAAAGCTCTCTCAAATACCACTCTAGCCCCCTGCCGAACTAGATGCACCACAGGAGCCTCCCGACCCATCGGTGGTGTTGGAGACACCTGGGGCCGCGGCGGCCTTGCCTCAACCGACGCACCCCATACGTCGCCGTCCCTCATCGTGGGTCGAGCTCGAAGCCAAGCCCCAAACTTATTCTTTCCAATCTCCATACAATTTTTTTTTTTTAACATGCGTGACTATGCTACATTTATAACAGAAATCATGTAATTTTTCATACTTGAGAGCCAAAAAAAAGATTGGAAGAATCAATGTTGACAATGTTTATACATGTCGGCTAGTGATGTCCATCTCCACTCGGATCTTCATTGACAATCCTTCACAAATCATTGATTTTACCGAACCTAGAGCCCGACCAAGTGCCTCACACATCTCCTTAGTTGCCCATCCGAACGAAAGATCTAAAACATAGACCCAGAAATCCACAAACTTGAATGACATAGATGATAGTTGATCTCACGGTTTCTGATACCTACAGGGCCCAAAGGACCGAGGAGCTGGGCCCATTGGACCCCGGCCTTCTGGTCTCCCTTCCCGTTCGTCCATATCTTCACTCCAGCCTATTTGATAGGCCCGGATCCCTAAGTTTGCGGCTCAAGTAACGGGTCCTTTATACAGTAGAATTAGGAGTCCTCTGAGGAGACTCCTAATGGAACAGGCAATCACCCCAGACCTAATCCGATTGGAACTAGGGGAGCTCCCTCTCTATAAAAAGGGCAGGAAGCACCTCTCAAAGGTACGATATTCTCAATACTAAAACATCACTGGAGCTGGGATAACCTCACAGCTCCTTCTTCTTAAAACAGAGACTGACTTAAGCATCGGAGTGAGTCCTCGGGAAAACATCCCCGGTCAATCTCTTCTCTTTATTGCAGCCGCAGGTTCTTCCAGCACAGACCGAAGAATATCATACTTCAAATCAAATATACTCATCACCATGTATGTTCGGCGTAAAAGCTCACATCAGTATATAATTTATTATTCTCATTTTCACATATTTACCATTCATTTTTTCACATCAAAAGATTAAATATTTCATAATTAAAGTACTCCATCCCATAATGATTCCACATTTTTTTAAGTTTTCATAACGGAAATTTTGATAATAAAACAATCTGAAAATATACATTTTGAAATTGCACGATTTCATTTTTTATTTGCATAAAAATCACAGGTTAAGTGTTGGATGAGTAAATGCGACAATCTTTATGGAACAAGATGAGTATTTAACAATGCATACTCTCTCTTTAAGTTCTTAGGTGTTATAGTTTAGTCATTTAATCACTATTATATCGTCATTTATATTTATTCCCTTCAAATTTAAATCACACAGCTATAAATATTTTTACTTTGATTTCAAACTCATAATAAAGTTTAACAGGTTAATTTATAGTATCAGACTAAGCTAGCATGGCAGCTTTACTGCACATGCACGTATTCAAATCCATACGAGCCTAACACTACGCTTTTCATGACGATCTTGCAAAGTGTAACGAGTTCAAAATTTTGTTCAAAGTTGACATCAAAATAATACGAATGAGCTATGAACGAGTACTAAATTGCTAGAGCTTGAGCTTTACACTTATATTAATGGAAAAAGTTAATATAAATTTATGTCGAGCTGAAAAATCAGATATTTGGACTTGGCTTGAAATATTTTCCAATCTTCAATTTTTTTTTTTCCAAACTTGGTTTAGTAACAACTCGAACGAGCCATGAACGAGCTTTCAGTCGAGTTGAGCATGAGCCGAGTTCGAGCTGTTTCTTTATTTTTCAACTTTATGTAAATGTACAATACAAAAATTGTTCGGCTCTACATGAGGCTTATTTCATAAAACTCCTCCATATTATCCAAACTACACACCTTTGTCCCCAAATAGTTTTTTCTGTCAAGACTCACTACACTTTCATCATTTTTATAAAATGACCTCATTCCATGCTTCAGAGCCCTTAAAGTGTTTTCTTTCCTCCAATTTAGATCAAAAGCTTTAAGATTTGTTGCATTTTGATCTCTTCAACTCCAGTTTATCAATTGAACTATCTATATAGTTTTAACATATAAAATGCATCAACACCGCTAATTTAGGATCATAACTGAGCACTATTAAAAAGGTAAAAATATATCAATTGCACATTCATCATTTTGCAAGTTTGTTGTAAAACGTAAATTCAGTTTACACTTTTTTATTATTTTTTCAATATATGTGCGGCTCATTTGATAATTAAAGTTATTAGCAATGCAGACTTTTTCTTGAAGTGCATCATACACTCAAACTTTCAATTGGATTTTACATATTACACGTTCTTTATTAAATTTTTATAAATGAACTCGATTAGATCTATAGATTACTTATTTGACAACAAACCCGCAGCACCGCGCGGGTAGCAACATCTAGTATATATACTAACTCAGGAGGCACAATTCACTGTTCATCAACAGTGATGACGGTGTAACTCCGCTTCTGGTCCGTCCTTTCGACGATTTGGATGGTAAGCTCTATCACGTTTCCTTTGTGACAAGTAGGTCCAAGAGTTCATGTAAAAAAACGGTGCTTCAAATGAAATATTTACTAACTAAGTAACTAAAATGGTTAGACCGAAACACTACAGTGACCATATAAGGCCGGGAGGTAAAATGATTTTAAGTCCTTCATCTTTTTTAAAACGGACAAAAAAAACCCGTGCTATAGTTTAAGGATGAAACTTGCTTTTCGTCCTCCTTTTATTTTCCCAAGTAATTGAGATCCACAGAGTTTACCATATAACACGTAAGTCCTACATAACTTCTTTGAACACCAGTGTTATAATTGAAAGCTTTAATATTGCAGGTACTTAAACGTTAAACTCAAGAAAATCCAATAACCTAAGAAGCGTATCAACTATACCTTCTATATAAGCATTTCCTTTGTGAGGAAGAAAAAACCATGTGCCTTTGCCATCTATTTCCGTATAGAGATTCCTACTCGACGTTATTACATTTGTTTTTTAACCCCAAAATATATCATTTCATTTACAAAAAAAAAAAATACTCACTTCATCCCTAAATAAATTATGCGTATTCTTTTTTAGGATGTCCCAGAAAAATTGATACATTTTTTTTTTTAGAAACTTTAGTTGAGTTATTTTAGTCAAATACCTCTAACACTTTATCATCTATTACTCCATTTTTTTTACCAAAATTATTTTAGAAGGAGGTGGGTGCTAATGATGGGGGTATTTTTTACCAAATTGTTTTCTTCCCTCAAATTCTTAATTTGAGTGTAAAAAAAAATATACCATTTATTTAGAGATGAAGAGAATAGATGCAAATTGATATAGTGCACAAACACATTTCTTAAGAAACGTTTTATTGAAAATGATAAAGGGTATGTTCAGTTGGTAAAAAAAAAAAAAAGAAATGAATTGTTAATTTCTATGTATTGATATAAGATTTTTTAAATGAAAATACTAATTGAACTTATAAAGGAAAAAAATAGTTACATATAAACATGCCAATGGTTGAATTGAAGTAATGAACTCTCATTCACAAACATTTCAATATTGCAAATAATTGTATTTATTTTTTAAAAATTATATTTAGAGATCGAATTCGATCAACCATTCACTTTTTTTGCTTTGATTTCAAATCCGTGCACCGTGCGACGAAGTGCAATATTAGTCCTCCATCTATATTCAAATAATTGTACCATTTAATTTTAATGTTTTAAAATTTATTATTTAATTTAAATTTTAATAAAAATAAATAATATAAATGAATTCCTAAAAAATATATTTAAAAAAATTATATTGTAAATTATAATACTCATAAAAAATATCTAACTTCAGATATTTAAACATAAAAAAAAATAAAAAAAATATTAAATATTATAAAACAAATAAAAATTACAATTTCTAAATTTCTGAATACGAAAGGAGTATTTTAGTCATTCACAGAAATTGGACACTCACAACCGATCATCATGTTGTTGCGGGCTGCTCTCAACTAGTTACTAGTTATAACTATACTCCATCAGGAACAGTGTTTTGATACCCGTTGGGTAGATACACATTTTAGTATGATGCTCATTTTGTCATTTTGTGTGTTGTAAACGACGTCGTGGTTTTGTGTTTGTGAGCTGGTCACGTGGGATTAAGGGCGAACCACATGCACTGCCTTCATCTTTCTCACGTTGTACAAAACATCCACAACGTTTTTTTTTCCTTTCGCTTTTCTTTGGTTCCTTATTTTTCTTATTTTTCCCTTTTTTTCTTTGTTTTTTTATGAGGACCTTTCTTTCATTTTTTTTTTCATCTCTTATCCACATTCCTTTAAGGGAGCGTTTGGTTTACGAATTTTAAGAATCCATGTTATATGAAAATATAGAAAGTATTAATAATAGAGAATAAAAATATATATTCTCACAATCTTGTGTTTGGTTCAATGATTCTAGTAATATGGATTGTACATGGATAATTTTGTAACTTTTACAAAAGTTTATGGACTAATCATGTAATTTTATACTCTCTCCGTCTTGAATTAATTGGACCATTTCATTTTGCTATTTCACAGTATTTAATTTATGATTTTTTTTCATGGATGTTTAGATGTTTAAAGTTACAAAAATTATATGTCAATCATAATTTGCAACATACTTTTTCTAAGTATATTTTTTGGAAATTTTTTTTCATTACACTTATCTTTATGAAAATTTGGATCAAACATTGAATTTTGAAACATGAAAGTCAAATGAGTCAATTAATTCAGGACAAAAGAAGTAATATACTAACTCATTCTATGATCTACATATCCATGACGGGTATAAGATTTATTTCTATAAAAAAAATGTTAATGAAAGAAACGTTACACTACCAAAGCATAGAATCATGAATAAATATTTTATCAATTTGTAAAACTTTGCTTAATTATCAATATTTTATTAAAACAAATTTATGAGTCAATTAAATTTTTATAATACTAAATTTGTAGACTCTCACTACCCATGAAAAAGATGATGGAAAAAAAATCAACCGTTGGTTGATTAGATGTATACTCTCTCTGTCCCTAATTAATTTTACATTTTTTTTTGCTCTTTTACAGTATTTAATCTATGATTTATTTTAATGAATGTTTAGACATTTAAAATTAAATAATTTATATGCATATCATAATTTGAAGTATAAAATTTTCAAATATCTTTTTTTGTGAATTTTTTAAAACTTTTTATCATTGTTAAAATTTGAGTCAAATATTGAACTTTAAAACAGTAAAAAAAAGTGTAAGATTAATTAGGGACGGAGGGAGTACATTTTAAAATCATTAGTCATCCCAAATAAATGAAGACCAAACCTATCATTCATTAATTCATCAAGAAAATTGAATAAAATTGATTTAATTTAATTGATATTCTTCAATTTCAATTTTGGTTAGTAATTTTTTTTTATTTGAATGATTACCGCCACATCATGGATTGAATCTTGGCTTCGTCACTGGCAAGAATATTGTATTGACATCAAGTTGCTCCACCTCCAGATTTAGTGCAACAGCTAATCCCAATACACAAATAGATGTCATCTTCTGAAAAAATATCCCATCATAATCAACCATCTTCTTCTAAGCAAAACCCTTAACCATCAATCTAGCCTTGTACCTCGGACTAGACTTTCCATCTTCATGTTTGATCTTGTAAACTCATTTGTTCTTCAGAACCTTTCTGTCAGTTGGTCTCTCAACAAGCCTGTAGGTGTGGTTCTTGTGGAGAGACTCCATCTCTTCCTACATTGTAGTTATCCACTCCTTCTTGTGAGAATCTTCAAGTGCCTCCTGAAAATAAAGGGGCTCACCACCATTTGATAATAAAACATAATCTGTCACCGGGTACCTGGATTACGGTATCAGTTCTCTTACTGATCTGCGCACCTCCTGTAGAGCTCGTGGTGCCTGGGGTTGCTGGGGTTGTCCTTGGTCTTGTTCTTGTGCTACCGGTTCCGGCACTTCAACATGATCATTACCCATATCCTCTGCCTGATCATCTTCATAGTTGCCAACATGAGGTTGGATTATCTCTTCATCGGAGTCAGATTGTGCATCTTGCTCCCCCATAGGAGCTTGCTCTGCCGCAGGAGGATCAACCGATTTTTGAACATCCAAATCAACCAAGTCATCATCATAAGCCTCA
>JBBYHH010076934.1:0-15465 GCA_038382905.1 Daphne laureola
AAAAAAAAAAAAAAAACGAGAAATGAGTACTCTATCCGGATAGATATCTGTCCAATTATTTTCTGTTAGATTTTTTAGAAAATGGATTGAGAGGTTTGAAATGGGGATTCTGAAATACAATGAATGCTAATAAGGGAAATCTTCAACATTCTAAAAATTAATAAGATGAAAGTCTGAAATTGAAATTTTCATTAATACAAATCGTAGAAATTACGGAGCCTTCCAAAAACAAATCTGAAAATTCTAAAATGAGAAGTCTTCCAGAGTTAGAATTATATATTATATATATAATTTTATGAAAAGTAAAAAATGTGAAAATAATTTATTCGAAAAGTCTGAAATTAAAAGTCTAATATAGTAATTAATGCAAATTGCATCGAATCATGAACATTCCAAAAACACCTCTATGAATCACTCATTTTTAATTGAATCATACTTTAAAAGCGACCCCCAAATTGTCTAAACTCAAACCCAACTTTTTGTCGAAAATCCATCTCATTGTTGCTTCGCTAACACAGAACCAAACACCCCCTAAAGTTAGAGTCTACATAATCCAATTTTATAAAGGTAAGTATTTAACTGAATGTTTGCTTATTGAACTTAGGGATTAAGGGTAAAAATGTCACATATGTTTCCAAATTTTCTATATTTATCACTCATCTTCTTTTTCGAAGTGAATGTGTCAACTAAGTTTTGAAACTTGCTAACGGAAAACGTTAATTGTTAAAAGGCTAAACTCCAGGTTTAGCTGCTTACCTTTGCGATTTGTCATATTGAGGTCCTATTTTAAGAATTCGACCTATCAGAGTCTTTTGGCTTTTATTTTTGTCTCAATTAGGTCCAGAACCTCAGTTGCCACGTTTTAACAATTAACATTTTCCGTCAGGCATCTAGCACAAATAAGCCCGCAATGGCATTTTTAACCTAATTTCAAAACTTAGATGACATGTTCACTTCAAAAAGAAGATAAATGACAAATATAGAAAATTTGAGAACATTGATAGTATTTTTATCCTTAGTCCCTTGAACTCATATGCATACTCCTAAACGTTATATCCTTGTTTGTAAACATTCTTAAAGTAAGAAATATGCCGGCGCAAGTTGTTAATTCCGGCGGCGAAAGGGAAAATTGAAAAGAGAAAAGGCAAGAACGACTGTCGAGCCCTAAACGTAAACGAGTGTCTGCGCCGCTTGTTTAGGTTTCAGGCGAGCCGCGAGCCGCACGACCGCACCACCAGTCAAGTCGGCCTCCTTGATCGGAAGAAAGAGGGCCGTTTCCCGCTGCAGGCTCCACGATTTTGCTATATCTGAAAAATCAACGAAGTTCTGTTCCTGCCTTTTGAATTGTTCGCTTCTCTTTCAAAATGGGTAGAGCCAAAAAGCCCCAGAAGTTCGCCGTCATGAAGAAGATGGTCACGGCTAAAGCTATTAAACTGTAAGTTTCCCTGCATTTAATCTATCTACATTTTTTTTCGCCGTTGTTCTGTAACCTAGGTTAAATTTTATGTGTCTGATTGAAACCTTGTAGACACAAGGAAGAGGTGCTGAATCCGAATAAGAAAGACCTGACAAAGGAAAAACTCCCGAGAAATGTGTAAGTCGTTATAAGCTAATTTCTGTCATGCTTATGTGTTGGAAATTCGTGGATTGATGTTATCTTTGCCTTTTGTGTTTAACTTGAGCTAGGCCGTATGTTCCGTCGGCGCTTTTCTTCCAGTATAATACTGCCTTGGGACCGCCGTATAGAGTTTTGGTTGATACCAACTTCATCAACTTCTCCATTCAGAACAAGGTTCATTTTCACTCTTTTTGTTTTTTTTGAGCTTAATTTATGCTGGTTCTGGTTAGGAGCATCATTTTGTGGACCTTATGTTTCTTCGTTTGTGAATTTTAGGAGCATGTCCTGTGTTTTTTTATCTGGTTTTTTGGCTCTTCATGACTTGCTTTATTTACATTTTTGGGTGCAGCTGGACTTGGAGGAGGGAATGAAGAAATGTTTGTACGCAAAATGTGAGTTGCAACTGGAGTAGTGTTCTTAGCTCTCAAGATTTGTTACTTTTGTAGAAGTGAACAATCTGAAATGCTATAAAATCTATTCTCTAGACATGGATCAGGAACTGCAGCTGACACATGTAACTAGTCTATGTAACTGTCTTTCTTGAATTAGCTTCTCTTTTTCAAACTTGAAGGTACTCCTTGCATCACTGATTGTGTTATGGCGGAGCTTGAGAAACTTGGTCAAAAATATCGCGTTGCTCTCAGGTGATTTCCTGTAATCTTATGTTATCTGCCTGTCGAAACGTGTGTTTGACTATTGTGTCTCATTCTCTCTTTCCTGGGGATCATTTTTCTCTTGTCAACTCTTTGGTTGGCAGGATTGCCAAGGACCCACGCTGGGAAAGGATATCGTGTTTTCACAAAGGAACGTATGCTGATGACTGTTTAGTTGATCGAGTTACTCAGGTTTGCTCGACTTCTCTGCTGAATATTTATTGAAGAGCTGTTATTTGTTTTTCAGTTTGAGTCTCTTCAGTAAAATGGTGTTTCGTTAGTAATTCATTAACTGTCTTGAGGAAGAAAGTATGTCTTTCATTCACTAAAAGTGTCTTCATGAAGGATGGATATATTATTTTGGTTCCATGCTCTTTGAAGACTATATAAATTAGGTGTTACTGCAATCATGTATAAAGTTCCATTTTTTGATAATTACCATCTAATCTTTGGGGGATAAGTGCACGTTTGTTTTAAGTTACTTGTGTTTCATGCTCTTAGCCATGAAGTTTCTATATGCCAAGGACTTACAAGATTTCTGTTTTTGGAACAGCACAAGTGCTACATAGTTGCTACATGTGATCGGGATTTGAAAAGAAGAATCCGCAAGGTAAGGTTAAGTTATCACTTGCAATGGTGTTTAATTCGCTGGTTGCGAGTGAATAATCATTACTCTTTGTTTTTGTTTTTTCCCTTTGATTGCTTGCAGATACCTGGTGTGCCTATCATGTACATTACAAAACACCAGTATTCAATTGAGCGCCTACCTGAAGCAACAGTTGGTGGAGGTAAGACTTTTTGTTGTAGATTTCCATTTCGCATTAGGTTCAGTGAATGGAGGTCAACTTTTGCACTGTTGTATAATTGGATTCGTTATTTGAGCATTAATGTGATTGTGATCCATTGCAGCTCCGAGGGTTTGAGGTCTTCTAAGTCATCGGCTTTCAGCAGCAAGCAGCAGTAGTGCAACTTTCTGGGTTAATTCCCTGTTATACATTTAATTTTTGGAGAGTTCCTTGCTCCACAAGTTCTTAAATACTACGAGGGTTTTGTCTGGAATCCTTGTATGATAACTGGGGTGTCTGCTGTGGACTGGAGCTCTATACAATCAGCATAATTTTGTCTATAACTCTTGACTAGTTCATGGTGTTTTTTGTTTTTTCCCTTACTGCCGTTAGATGGGGTTGTTATAGATGGTGAAGTTACTTAAGGTTAGCATCTTTGAAGAATCACCCTTATTTACAGTTGAATAGAGGCTTGTTAAGTGCTCTGTAACGTATGCCTCGTTGTAGCCTTGACCAACGAAGAGTAAGGTTGCCCATTGGGCACTAAACTCTTCAACAGAGCTTCAACTTTCTAAACACCTGCTACTTTTGGGGCGGCTGATCTGGCTTTGTTCATACATGGTACAAATTGTTCTTAAACACTTGTAATATCTAACCACAATGTCTTGCCACGGTAGAATTATCAGTTCATCTTTGGGAATGTTGGACTAAAAAGAACAGTTAAAAAATCAAAGGAATTTGTATCCTGATCAATTGATCCTATTCAGGAGGCAGCATACATGAACTTAGCCCTCGGTGTTGTAAAACACGGCCCTGGTATTACACTACAAACAAAGACCAAATTAGGTCCTACAAGAACAATTCATGACCATGCAGCTGCAATACCACGGACCAAATCAGGTTGCACAAGACCATCTTCGTTCAGGATGTCACCAGCAGGCAGTTGGTAGAATACAAGAATGGTGTATATATCGGGGCTGAAGTGTACTAGGATTCTAACCGGTTCCTGTCCACCGAGAGGTATGATGGCTTCCCTACGTGCTATAATCTACCCAGTGGGGACTCGAAGACATGATCATCTACCAACCAAAGGCCAAAGTCTCGGAATCGCTTGATCTTCTTCTCGAAGCCTGTGATGTAATTGTTATGGATGATTACGTGTCTTCCTTTGGTTTCCTGGACCCATGTCTCGTTCTTGAAGTACAAACCTCCGGTTGGAAATGCTACTTGTGGCAGAAGGTAGAGATCTACCTGCAAGAATATTATGAGTGATCTTCAGAATTGATTTCATCCTCATCATGTCTTGAATGGAGTTAATGAGGCAAATGTCACAGCAGATAAATGCAAAGGATGCATGAGTGGTAGGTCTTGGCTAACAAAACATATTGGTGGAGAGGTATATTCAATGTAGAGATCACATTTGAAACATGGTATACATAATATCGAACTGTAATCCAGCGTATGCATGTCCATTAAACAGAATTACCTGTCCAGCCGTTTTGTTTAACGCCCAGTTAAAAGCAGGCTGATCATTTGATTTTTTCAACTTGGACCATGGCTGAGCCTGAAGCTCATCAATCCATTTCTTCATTACCAGTTTCGCTCCATCTGTCGGGCGCATGAAAATCATGCAACTGCATATATAAGTGCGCCCTTTCTTGCCTGGAGGTGGTAAATAATGGGAGTGATCCAGAGGCTTCACCTGATAAACGAAAGAAAACAAATAAATTCTAATGAAACAAGTTTGGTTACAGTGAGAGAAGCAGCAGTCAGAGAAGTAACAACCAAAAAGCCTGGATATAGGATATGTTCATTTAACAAAACCATTTCTGGAAAATTTGAACTTCAAACATTCCCTTCAGTTCTCTCTACTCGTTTCAAAATTTTCCCCTCTACAATTCAAAAACTAAAACTGTTTCTAAAAATTCCTTCGGAAATCGAAATAGCACACCCTAATCACAAAACACAAGAGCTATCCAACAGAGATTACTCAACAACTGCAAAGCTAAATGCAACAGAGGCATCATAGAGTTAGTTAACTTTATGGAGCTGATTGCAGCTTCTTCATCTCGGAGAAGGATTTATCCACAACATTCCGACTCGATACTCATTGAATAGGAATCCATATTAATGAACTTATTGCTATGCAGCTCTTAGCAGATAAAAAGTGTGCATAGAATCAATCCCAAGCTCAACATTCACTTTGACCTACTCTACCAGTCCAAGAAAAAGATCAGATGCTCACCGCAACCATGTCATCCATGAAGTAAACATCATGTTTCCCTTCCAAATAAGGGAAGGGATCCTGTAACCACACCATATCAACATCATTGTACATAACATTGTATCCAAGCTCCAAAATCTGAAGCAAATGCCTAGGTCTCCTAGATGTGAAATTGAAGAATCCCTGCAAGAAACAACCTCAATTCAGGATCAAACAGCTTACATTTCACAATTATCTATCAGAATAACAGCTCACCTGAGATCCAAACTTGTGAGCAGTCTGCAAATCAGGCGCGGGAGGAACGAGCACAGCGTGGCCAGGCCACCTCTCATTAACCTTGTAAAGAGTAGCGTAATCCTCAGCGATTACAAGGACCTTGTCCTGATGCTTCTGCCTCGAGATACTGATCAACCAGTTGTTGAGAAATGGCAGATACGGCTGACTAACGGCGCAGACGATCACAGTCCCATTCCGAGCGACAAACGAAGCGGCGTCGGCGAGAGTGTAATCGCGCCACCGAGCGGTTGAAGATCTGGCGGAGTTGAAGAAGATGGATTGGGGAAGTCCTGACCATGGAACGAGGACGCCGAGGAAGACCATTAGAGAGAGGAGGATTATCAGGCCAGTTCGGCTGAAAATGGAGATGGATTTTCTGGAGGTTGATGAGGAGAAAGGAGAGTACATGGTTGAATCTGTGAATGGGTTGTGGAGAGGGCGTTGGTGCAGAAAGGACGACATGTTTGAGTTCAGAGAATTGAGATTGAACAACAGATAAGGAATTCGGTTATGGAGGTGAGTTTTGATGTGTTTGATTTGTGAGATTGGATCTGTTAAGTGGTTCTGAGTGGAGTGGAGACCTGGCGGCCATGCGCCGGAAACAGAAGGTGCAGGAAAGCTGGGTCCGCCTTTGTCGGTGCCGGTGAATTGAGTATATAATTTCAGCGGCAAATTGCGTTATTTTACCGCTAATAGTTTCCTTTCGCCATGGATTCACAACAGATTGTGTTTTGGACCGTTTTACCATTAGTATAAACTATGTATGAAATACGCCTCCCCCATCCCTTTAACTTGGATACGAATTAAGAGTGTATATTAATTTCAAGTAAAAAGGTAAAACATGCATCCCACCAAAAAAAAAAAAGGTAAAACATGCCTATAAGATAAAATATTTCTCTCTCCATGCTCTGTTAGGGTTTAATAGTCTTTGGTAGTTGCAGTTTTCTTCTTCCCCCGAAACCTTCTCCTTCTCGGACCCCCTCGCCCTCCAGCCCTTCCTCTTCTCGATTTCCTTCGGCTTTCTCTCCCCTTCCCTTGGTGATGTCCATTGTGGCAATAGCAGGCAAGATGACATCGATCTCAATTCAGACGGACAACTCAGTGGTGGATGTGAGGGGACTACTTGGTGCGCCACAGTCTCCGCTATCTCTGGAAGCTCATGTTCTCTCTCCGCGGGTGGCTAGGGTATATAATTTGTTGTCGGCTTTCAAGATAGCATGGAAGGAGCAATTCAAGTTCCAGATTCGACAGGGCACTGATGTCCCTCGGGATAACTTTTTTATCTTTTAATTCGAAAAGCAAGAACACTTTGACAGTGTCCTTCGCCTTGAACCTTGAGCTTTTGATAATAGGTTGATAATCTTCCGTCCTCTAAAACCGAGCGATCAAATATCATCTCTGGTTTTTAACATAGTGGATTTATGGGTGCACATCCCCGACCTACCGTTCGGATGGGCTTCGCAACAGCTGGGAGATTCCCTTGGCCGATCTGTGAGGTCAAGGCGGTGATATGTGAGGGTATGGCGATGCGGATTAAGGTGGCCATGGATATCTCTCGACCACTTCGATGAGGTATTACTAGCGTTAATGCTGATTCTTCAAGTTTTTTTTTGGCAATGAAGTATAAAAAACTACCAAACTTTTGTTATAAGTGTGGCATGGTTACACATGTGGAGAAAGATTGTATGTTGACGTGGGAAAGCAAGTTTGGTTTGTGGTTACGGGCTTGCCCTGTGGCCAGGGATGGTGATGGTTGGGGTGCTTCGGTGAAGGCTCGACCACCATACCCCTAGTCTTCCTCGATCCCTTCGGTGGTGCAGGCGGTCCCTTGTGGTGGTCATGTCCGTCACGTGAAGGAAAAGGAGGATGGGGTGGCGTTGGTCCCAACTCCGATGACTTTGGTCGAGGTTTCAGTGGTGGAGAGGGCTTTGGTGGATGCTGAGGTTTTTGTTAGCTCCTCCCCGCTTCTGATGTCGTTCTCTTTCTCTGTGGGAGGCGGTTGAGAGTTGGTACTTGTTTCTTCGCGTGCACGCTTGATGGTGTCAACAACTGGTGGCAAAAGAGCTCGGCCTCGTGGACGGGCCACATGTATGAGTGTTGGCCGCAAGCGAGCCCGGATTGGTGCTCTCGAGAAGAGCAACAAGAGCTGGATACGGAAGGGATGAGCGACAACTCTCCCTGCCCAGAGCAGTGAGAAGTCAGGCCCCAGGTGGTGGAGGTTATGAGTCCGCCTTTGCACTTGATTTTTACTAGGGACTAGGGCTCGTCAGTGGATAGTTCAGAAGTACAATTGGTTTGGGATGAAGTCAATACTGGTGTGGTGTTTTGCTCGCAGTCCTTTGCTGATTTCCTTGCAGGGTGTGCTCTTTTTAGCCCGTGTGTCGTGGCTTTGGAGGAGGAGGATGGCAGCCTTGTTTTCGCTTGAGTATGTTGCATATGGATGCATGTTTTCAGCCAGATGACATTTTGAAAGGTGTTATGGATGAGGGTTTTATCTGATGGTCTTCATCTTTCTTTGGTCGTGGTGTTGTATTATCATGCTCATAATCCATTTATCTTTTGCATTGTTACTTTAGTTTTCTTTGTTCTGCTTTGGATTTTACTTCACAATAGCCTTAAGCTTTTGAAAGTGTAGGTTTGTAGGTGCTCATCTTATGTTTAGAGTTCAGTTAGTTTTCAAGGCCAGGTCTCTCTTTAGTTTGTTTGTTCAGCCTCGGTTGTTCGCCATTAAATAAATAATTATTCCCTTACAGAAAGAAAAAAAGATAAAAATAACTTTTCTAGTGAGGAAAAAAAATGTAAGGATAATAGTAAAGTTTGTGTAAAAATATTTTTATAAAAGGAAAAATATTAATTTTTTAGGATAATCCAAAAAATAAATTGTATTCTTTTTTTAAAGTGATTAATTATTTTACTAGTACAATTTAAAACTAGAATACCATCCACTCACTTACCAACGGTTGTTGGGATTGAGTGGTAAGGGACACATCTTTCTTAAGCAAGCTCTCAAATTTGAATCTTGTATATAAAGAATACACTGATAGGAGAGCTGCTATTCGAAGAAGTCTAATAAAACTCGATCTAAATAAAATTAAAAAAATTATCGTTAAAATACCATCCACTCATTCACAGAAAGAATATTCTTTAAATTTCAAAGTATTCTATCAAGTTGGTGCTTTTGTGGTAAAAATATTTTAGCTCCTAAACTTCACTTATAAGGGCTTCCTTGCCCTGATGCTTATATAAGTGCTCTCAAAAGGCCACCATACCTATCGATCTCAGATAACATGCACTTTTGGGTGCTCTTTGATGTTCTAGAAACCAGATGAGCGTCAAGTTTGAAGGCAACAAAGAAATAGATGATGACAAATTGAATGAAAAAACTAAGGTTTTGGGTGATAGCAAACAAAAAGAAAAATTGATCATTTTATCACTAATGTTTGGAAGTTGGCAACATTTTATTACTAAATTTTTTTTTAGGGTCAAATTACCACCGATGTTTGGAAAATGGGATTAATTTTTCACTGCCGTTAAATAACTTGACGGATTCCCTTAATTTTTTTAGATTAATATTTTATTTTCACCTTAAGTTTCTAAACATGACATATTAACCCTTAAATTTTAGATTTTTACATTTTAACCCTCCACCAGTAGCACCCTACAACACTGCATCTCCGCCAGTGCACCACCGCCCCTTCGTTGTTGCACCACGCCCCTTCTGTTGCTGCACCGCCGCCCAATTAATCAAAAATGTTTTGTTAACCAAAGCATATTTGTTTTGTTTTATTTACATAATTTTTATATCGAGATTCTACATATGTTTCATTTTTATTTTTATTATATTATACAGATGGCGTAGGATACAGAATAAATCAAAAGTTTTTTATATAATACTCCCTCCGTCCTCAATTAATTAGCTCATTTGACTTTCATATTTCAATATTCAATATTTGACCCAAATATTTATAAAAATAGGTAATGGAAAAAATTTCTCAAAAAAAAAATATTTAGAATAAGTATGTTACAATTTATGATAGACATATAATTTTTTTAACTTTAAATATATAAACATCCATGAAAATAAATCATAGATTAAATACAGTGAAATAGTAAAAAAATAAAAATTGGACCAATTGATGAGGGAGTATAAAACAAAAAAAAAATTAATTAATTGGGCGGCAGTACAACGACGGATGATGTGGTGGTGTAACGGTAGAGGGGCGGTGGTGCACCAACGGAGGGACGATGACGACATGCTAAGGCTGTAGGGTGCTACTGATAGAGGATGGAGGGGTCAAATTGTAGAAGTATAAAGTTTAAGAATTAATTTGTCAGATTTAGAAACTTTAAGGTGAAAATAAAACATTAACTCAAAAAAATTAACGGAATCCATCAAGTTTGTAACGGCAGTGACAAATTGATCATATTTTCCAAATATCGGTAATAATTTAACCCTTAAAAAAATTTAGTGACAAAATATTACCAATCCCTGAACATTAGTTGTAAAATAATCAATTTTTCCACAAAACAACAAAAACTAAAAGGTGCAATTTTTTTAAAAATAATTCTGTTCACTGACGAGGACAATACTTGTCACAGTCAGCAAGTTAACATACGCACGGTAGAATGATCTCAATTTGTAACGTTGATGGTAAGATATTCTTTAAAAAAAACAATAGTCACAATGGAAGGGAAAATCACAAAAGGAAAAAAAGAACCTAATATGTTGAGTTAAACTGCTAGATAATTCAAGAGACTAAAATGTTGAATGCACCATATATAGTTAAGGCATTAATATCTTGAGTTACAATCCAATGTTTAAAATTCTTACTAACAATTCACTAAATTGTTAAAACTAATTATGTATTCAAATATTTACAAAGAAAACTTGAATTTTTTTTCCAAAAGTAAACAGCCCCTAAGTAATTCATATTCCCTATGTGTTAAGGAGCTGCTCGACAAATACTTTTCATGGTACCCAAAGTTTCATGTTCATGGATCTTTGCTGTATCTTTTCTGTTCTAAGTGTTCTCTAATAAGAATGGCAGTATGATATGAAAGATTTGGTTTTGGTGTTGGCCAACAGATGCCCAAATAGTTGATCAATAGTTTGTTGAAACAGATGCTACTAAATTAAGCATTTTCCAATACAAGGAAGAGGAAGAGAGTGGCACAAGCAGTAGAAGATATTCTGCTCCTCTCAATGGAGCAGAAGCTGGGTTAAGTTACAAAGACAGACAAGTTGAAGAAAACTAACGCCCTCTTGAAGAAGTAAAACTACGTCCAATTTGCGGTTTCTCTTCCTTAAAGGGTCGAGTCGATGGATCTTGTAAGCTTGGTGCTCTTGACACACTCGCCTTCCCTTTCCTTGCATTAGGTCCAATCTCCTCGATCATGTATTTCCAGCCATCAATCGGTCTCCTCCGGCTGAATATATGAGTCTTGATGAAACTAGCTATCTGCATGACATTTTCGGTAAACAACGGAAACAATTACCATCTCAACATCAGGAAATGATGATCTGCTCCCACATATCATCATCTTCCTTATCAAACAACACATTAATCCCAATTATGTTAGGGCCGGTTTCATGAAGTTTATAGTGTCACTCAATCGTCAAAAGTTGGTTAACATTATAAGTTCATGCAAAAGCACAGTGACAAAGTCTTATGCCAAATGCCCTTTCCTGTCACCCCCTTTGAACCCTATCATCATAGATTTCTTCCACTTTCATAGAATATATCACGAGACAGTGATGAGTTGTGATAACTGCTTTAGTCATGTCTCATTGCAAGATTGATATTGTAAATCAATAGAAAGTAAAAGAACGAAAGTAAATCATAGTATTTTATAAATATGACTCATCACTAACACATGTCGACGTAAAACTTTGCCCCTATGCTTTTGCATGAATTTATAGTGTCAACTAATAATTGTCACTATAAATTTCATGCCACCGACCCCAACGTAGTTGGGATTAAGGTGCTGGTGATTTTTTTTTTATGATTACGAAAACATGTCGACGTCTGCAAAGTTAACTTACTTGGAATTTGCAGTAAGCAATACGACGATCAAATTCTTGAAGTAGAATATCTTCTTCCCTCTGTGACATTTCCCACATGTTCCCATCTTGAGCCTTTGATGTTGTTTCCCACCCATCAGGCTTGTGTTTTAATTCAGAAGTGCTGGGCACCCTCGAATTCTCCATGTCTGTATTGGCAGGGTCAAAGATCCTACATTTAATGAAAGGATATAAGCTCAATAAAAACATTTATTAGAAACTTAAAATAATTATTTTACATGTATTACTTGGTCAGAGAGTACACAAAACAAATATTCTAGTAGAAATGAGTTGAAAACAAAACAAAAGCGTTTCTACTATCAACTTCAAGAGTTTTTACTAAAAAGTTGGTGCAGTTCCAAGCTTTACCCTCTGTGAAGTGTAAATTGCAGTATAAACAACAGACCAACTACCCAATGCTTTACTACAACTGCCTTGCATGGAACACGAACGAAAATGAAAAGCTCAAATATGTCATCCAAGAAGAAATGCTCATATCACCAAATCCCCTCTGATAGCTTAATACACAATAAAATCAACATTCATGACAGTGAAACTATATTCAGCATTCATAGTTTATGAACAATAGAATACATCTTGCTAAGATACTCATATTCAAGAACAACAGAACCCGTCGTGTTAAATGACTTTTCTGACTTTGTTACGACGACAAGGATCCCAACAATATCGACACACGAGCACCATTAGCTGGCCATGCAAATCAATTCCAGGGGAAAACATCATCCATGAAAAAATTGTCTCTGCAGTTCAATGTAAAAGTTATCAACTCAAACATGCCAAGCAATTAACTCAGACCCAGAACTTGGTCCAAGACACATTTCATCCACTTCACAGCAAAAATACAACATACATTCATCATCATACTACTGCACCTAAAATCCTAACTACATTAGAACCAAAAGCATGGAAACAATTCAAAAATTGCATAAGAAATTATCATTGTAGAATTTCTCCACTTATGCTCCCCTGAAATGGAACTCAAAATGATTTAAGACAAACTAATCCAAACCAATCATCCGACCACAGTTCACAGAGCATATCAATAAAACATCTGAGGAAGAATATGAGAGTAACAAGAAACATACTCAGAGCAGCTATCAAGCAGCCTCTCGATATCATCTCCAGGACCCAAACCAGAATCCCCTAACTTCGCTTCTTCCATTTTCTCGATCTCCTTCACCCACAACCCAGCATGAACCCTCTGCTTCTTCAACCTGTAATCTTTCTTAATATTCTCCAAACTGTACATATCACTCCCACCTCTCTCCTCCTTCTCCAGCTCTTTCTGTTTCTTCCTCAGCGACCTCCTCCGCTCGTCCCAATTCTCGTTCATCTCTTCAACGAACGCTTTGGTCTCCGAATCAACGTCTGGCGGCAATGATTTGTTCTTGGATTCCGACGTTGAATCGAAGCTCACGTCTCTCTCCCATGGAGCCCGGTTTTTCGGGGTGAGATCTTCAGGCAGCCAAGCCGTTTCCCAGGCATCGTTCCACTCTTCTTCGCCTTTTCTGGGTGATTTGGATGAGAAAAACCGGAAGACTGAGGCGATTTCGGAACTGGGTGTTCCAATTTTTGATTGAATTCTGTTTGTACTGAATTTGGGGATGGAGTTGGATAGAAAATGTTGAAGGGCTCGAAGGTTTTGAGGGTTTCTCATCTACTCTTCTTCTCTACGGCTTCTGAACACTGAAATGGCTGCGACTCTGCGAGTTATAGAAGAAACGGGGTCACTTCATTTTTTATTTTATTTTTTTGCTTTGATTTATTTAATAAGATAAAAATTAAATAAAATACACCGATATTCCTTTATCTTTTAATTACATTATATTCGAGTTTTATTTTATCTTTTCATCGTCTTTAAATCTTATATTAAAATTTACGCATCTATGATTTTTTTTATGTTAGTATGTAACAATTTTGCCCTTTTAAATAAAAGGCAAAATAATTTTTATGGTTTCATTGTCCACAATCCTTCTATTTAGACCCTCAAATTTTACAATTTTGACAACTCACTCACTCTTCTTCTTCTTCTTCTTCTTCTTCTTCTTCTTTTTGCGATTTATATTGCCCACAGATAATCAATTAAATAACCAGAAAAAGAATGATGAAAGCGAGCAATCTTGTTGTTCTTGAAACCCAGAAGGGCCAGAACACATTCGAACTTTTCCACTTTTTTTATTTATTAATCAAACTTTTCCACTTAATCCACTCCTTTCCTGATCTTTAAACAAAAACTTTTTCCTGCAACATCTGTCTGACTCAAATCTTACAGCTCCATGTCTTTTTGAAACAGATCCGGAGCCATAGGATGTGTTCGCAAAACCTAGGCTAAGGCAATATCACGATTTACCAACCCATTTCAGCAATGGTAAAACCCAACACCACTCCCTAAAATATAATAAATTAACTCTAAATCCCAAAACTTCTATTATTGCTCAAAATCATACAACATCCTGCCACCATGCGTAGACACCATCTCCAGCAGCTGCACCGCCTCCGCCCTACTCATACCGCCGCCGACTCCCCTTTCTCGGTCATCCTTGAGCCTCTGTTTTTCGTCGATAACGTCATGGTGGAGTCTAGATCGGTGTCCCGAGATCTGTCGACCACTAAATCTATTTCTGAATGCGACTGGAAGAGGCGGGACGACGCGGCGAGGATGGGTGCTGCAAAATTGGGCACTGCAAGGGTGGTCGTGGAAGGGCGAGCGACGCTAGGTGGAGATCGAGAATGTACGAGTCGTGGAGGGCAGATGTAAGGGACACACAGGGAGAGGGCTGGGTAAGGTTCGGCGGGCGAGGTAGGTGATGGCAGGGGAGGGGGAGGCAGCGCGACAGGGTAAGCCGTAGGGGTGACAATGCAGCCAAGGGAGGTGGTGGTAGGCATGGTTGTCGGACATTATAGTAGTAAACAAAGTTTTGTGACTTTAGTGTTACTTTACTTAAAGTTTATGGGTTGATATGGAGTTTAACAATTAGTAGTTGAAATCAGGATACTAAGCTTCTGCCAGACCCATAACTTCATCAAAATCTCATTTCACCATCGACGTTTTTGTTTTGGCACTTTTATACCACTCCTCGAAAAAAAGGCTTCGTTTTGCCATTGTATGTTGTTTGGGGGTTCAATTTTGCCACTAAAAATATTTTTTGGTACAATAATGCCATTAGTTTAGTTGACAGAGGCAGTTTTCCGTGACGACTCTCCAACGTGTGATATCTGTTCCTACCTGGCATCTGAGTTGGCGAGGTAGGACCGACTAGCTGCATGTTATAAGGTCCGTCCATTTTGACGCTGAAATAACTCCTTCCATTTTGGGGATTTAGGTTAGGGGTCGGCAAGGGAGATATCAATTTGCTTCGATTCCGTCGATTTGTGTGGTTAGAGGTTAGGGTTTCTTCCTTTCGGTGTTAAATTTGTTTGATTTGGGGCTTAGGTTAGGGTTTCGTTTTTCCGATGTTCAATGGTGAGCTTACCAAGTTCCAGTAGCAGCAGAGATTTGAATGACTCGCTCAATTCTATCTACAGGTCGAATGGCGATCCCGATTATGTGGAAAGGAACCCAAATATTAAGGTAGAGTTCTTCCTTCATGAACTTCTTGTGTATATGTTGTTATCGGTTCCAATGTTGACGTTGATTATGTTAAGTAACTCGTTGTTCTATGTTCCTCTATTCAGCGAGCTAGTGTGCTATGGGAATGGTACATGAAAGCTCAAGCTGATCTTTGGGCTCTGAGGATTGAGAATGAGGCGTTGAAGAATGATTATGCAGAGGCCCAAGGTGTTGCTGATTTTCTTACTGACTGTGAATTGCAGCACTAGATCGATTT
>JBBYHH010077045.1:0-15463 GCA_038382905.1 Daphne laureola
GGGGGTTGTGTGTGTGTGATGTTAAGTCTGGTAAGCCTCCCATAGCCTGGAGTAGGGTATGTATGCCTAAGGCACATGTGTGTGTGTGGGGGGGGGGGGTTAGGCTTGTATGCTCTAGTTCCTTGGAACATTGCTTTCCAGGCCAAGAAGCTTCGGAGATTAAGGACTGACAGGATCAGCATGTGGGTCAAACGGATTAATGAGTGCTATGTCAAGGGGGGGTGATTTGTGGACCATCCTTATTCCAAAGAGTTCCCCTATCAAAGTTTTCTTGCGGTGCATATCTCTTGTAGCTGACATCTTTGTTGTGGAGAGTCTTGAGCAGAAACACAGATTTCCTATGAAGAGTGTCTACTTATCTCTCATTGACAATTATGACTGTGTGGGGTGGAGAAAGCTAGCCTGGTGTCCGAGGCATGTCCCCAAGACATCTATGGTGTTTTGGTTCTGTGCTATGAATATTCTAAGCACCTGTGAAAGGATTGCTCTTTGGAAAGGAGATGTTGATAGGCTGTGTGTGCTATGTGGCCGTCATGAAGAAGACAGGGATCATCTGTTCTAAATGTGTTTTTGCAGAAAGAGTTCTAAAGGGCAGCTGGGGAGAGTGAAGTTATGTCATCCCCTAGTGGCATGGGATCGTTTTTGGAGATGGATGGGGCGTGCGGCAAGGGGAAAATGTCTGAAAGCAGGGCTGCGCAGGAGTCTTGCTGCTTCAGTGGTATATGGCTTATGGGAGGAGAGGAATTGGAGGAAGTTTCGTAGGCAGGAGAGAACCCCTGCTGTGGTTATTGAATATGCTGTCTACTTGGTCCAGAGGAGGAATGGTTTGGATTTAGGAGAGATTTTTTATGTATAGGAAAGGGGGGGAATAGGGCAGGGCTGGTTTTATAAAGTCCTGCCTATATACTGTAAATCTTTGATGCATGAAATGAAATGACTGCAATTTGGACTGAAAAAAACAAAGAAAGAAAAAAAACAGAAACAAAAAAGAAACACATAAGGTTATGGATATCCTGATCCCTAATGCCAATATTTGGCTATTGTTGGACGGTGAAATACTTAGACTCTTAGAGAATTTGGTTTTTTCCTACTATGATTTCCGGAAGAATTTTTTATAGTATAAGACACCTACTTAAATTCCTACGAATCCAGCCAGGGTATCCTATTTTTCACTCATAACTTAGAGGCAAAAACAATTATATTTTTATGTAAAGCTTTGTTCATTCTGTTTAAAGCAGCCTTCAGTGCTGTCATTCATCTGTCAGCTTTAGAACTTTGCTATTTAGAGTTTGGATTTTCTCAATCTAGTATTGAATTTAGTTAGGCGACCCAACTAAATTACTTGCATATCATATGAACGTCTACATACACCTGCAAACTTCCTGCTGTTCATTTTTCAATTTATACTTGACGAAAGCTCGTATGAGCGCTTTTTTCGCCTCTTTTATGGGCTTGGGCCAGTGATTTTCTCGTAGAGATACTTCTATTCTTATGCAAAAAGTTATGTTGAGGTCTGAGGTAACTACGTTTTTTGCATTTTCTCCCACTCTGATCTTTGTGGAAAAGAAGCTTTAGCTTGCTAACTGTTTTGTTTTTGTTTTGGACTCCTAACCTTGTTTAACAATTTCTCAAAACCATCTTGTACACTTTACAGGACTAACCATCAATCCAAGAGATCTTGCCTTGCTATGTCAAAAGGTTTCATCTCAGGTGCTATACTTAAGAGAGAAACTTTTTCCCCTTACTTTCTTGATGACAGCTGTTGTTCATTCATCTTGTTAGGTGGAGAATCATATAGTAGGGGCCCCGTGTGGTATTATGGACCAAATGACATCAGCATGTGGTGAGGCCAACAAACTGCTTGCTATGATATGCCAGGTGAGCATCATGATGCTTCACAGTAGAGCTTGTTACTTCATTCTCTCTTGATGTCTAAGATGGTATTGCACAGCCTGCTGAGGTGATTGGTCATGTTGAAATACCTATCCATATCCGATTTTGGGGAATTGATTCCGGGATTAGACACAGGTATATTGTCTCTAAATGCAGAATGCAGTTTTCTTTCATTCTCTTGATTTTTCTGTAGGTAGTGGATTTTTTCTAGACGGAGTACATGTTTTTGAAGAACTTATACCTTATCCTTTTCCTGTCTTTCTCAGATGTATTAGACTGCAGCTAGTTGTTAGTTGATGGATTGATATTTGATTCTATATGTAACATTATGAATATTTTATTCTTTAAATGGACTTAGCTTCTACTCTTCTGTTTTACTATTTGGAGTTTTGTCCCATCTTTCATTTGGTTGATCCTCCTTTATCTGCATTTTGGGTTTATTTGATGATGCAGCGTTGGCGGTGCAGACTATGGCTCTGTCCGTATAGGTGCTTTCATGGGTCGTAGAATGATAAAGTCTATAGCGTCTAGTATGTTAACCCCTGTTGATGAAATGGATGACAAAGCGACAGAGTTACTCAAAGTAGAAGCTTCATTAGACTACTTATGCAATCTTTCACCACACCGGTGATTTCCTTTTCTCTTGTTCAAACTGTTTACGTTTTGTTCTAGTGTATATTCCAAAATTTTGTTAGAATTTTTAAGTTTTTTACAGTCTTCGTACTGTGCAGATATGAAGCTCTTTATGGAAATCTTCTTCCTGACTCAATTGTTGGCAAGACATTTGTGGAAAAATATATTGACCATGGTGATTTGGTTACCGTGATTGATCACAAACATGAATATGGAGTGAGATCAGCTGCAAAACATCCCATATATGAAAACTTCAGAGTCAAGGTTTGTTATTTTTATGGCTAGTGGTACTTGTTATTTAAGATGTTGATATATTGATGGTGGTGATAATCACTTTTTCGGCTGTAGCCCTTCACCATCTTTATTAGGATGACAATTTGTTTCACTCCAGAACTAGTTTCTCTCAACAGAAAAAGAGAGTTGAGCACAATGATACTTCAGTTTAAGCAGATAGTATGAAAGACTTTTTGTAACATTCTGCTACTGTAATTGGACATCTAGGCCTTTAAGGCTCTGCTTACTTCTTCAAATTCAGATGAACAACTCACAGCATTGGGAGAGTTACTTTATCAGGTATTTAGATTTCCCATAATACCTTCTTCTTTTTTTCGCGCTCTCTTTGGTGTTGTTTCATCCTTCTAAAGACTAATAGGGATATATTACAGAGTTTTAAGTCCTATGCCTACTGAGCAAAGCACAAGTTTAACATGAGCTACTAACTGTTTTTCTTTTTCTTTTTCTTTTCGAGAAGCATATGTGGTTTACTGTCCTTAAATTTTTTCGTGTTGCCTGCTGATCTTAGCTATATGGGTTCTGTGGCTTACAGTTCATGTTGTCAATGGTTTAAGGGCATTGAACAACATAATCCTGCTGTGTTGTTGAAATCAGATTGCTTTGGCAGAATTTCTTACTTTGTCTACTTATTCTGGATGTTTGGTTAAGGGCTCGTTAAGATAGAACCCTTCAATCTTTTATAGGAACTGGTAAAATGCAACTTGATTTTCACATCAGCTTGCTTCAAAAACAGGCAAGTTTTTTTGGTGAAACTTTAAATACTTAATTCGATCTCACTTTGTTAGATACATCTTCACGTTCAGGGAATTTTTTTGACTAAGATCAGAAAATAAGATAAGTAAAAGGAAACTGAAATATGATAACTTACAACTAGGAACACGTGATAGACAAGCTAAGCTAGCTAAGCATCACCTCTGCAGGATCCAAAAGCAGGGTCCTTGACTTGTCCTATTACAAGATTGATATTGTGATGTCTAGATGTGATATAACATGGTGCAAGTGTTTTAATATTCCTCAATGCATTGTCCTTAACATGATCCAAAACCAAAAATGTTAATGCTTGGGCATATTGGGTCTCTTATTTTTGTTTTCTGTTTTGTTTTGTTTTGTTTTGCTCGAATAAGAACAGAGGAAGCCCATTGCTATTGTTTTCTCTGTGGTTTAGTTATTTGTGGTCAGTCGTAGTATAAAATAAAAGGCTTTGATTCTATACAGATCACATCATCCTATTCACAGGTAAGCAAATTTTCAGCAAGGACTGATATGTGAGTCTAGTAGTGTGACTAAGCAGAGGCCAAACATACTAACCTCAAGCTTGTCAGGTTTAAAGAATTAGAAGTTAAATATAACCTTTAGAACAGGAATGGTAAACATCCAATTATGACCAAGCTTTAGGTGGGGAACTTAAAACGATCCATGTAATGCTGATCTTCAAACCTGAGCAAAAGCATACACCCTGAATAACACACTTCCTTTGTGGCTGTATCCTAGTTTCTTCATTCGGAAAATTCCCATGACACGACCAAATGTGTGACAGCAGTTAGTGTAGCAGAGAAAACTCCTGAAGCTGAATGTCATCTAAGCTCTGCTTTTCTTCGAGGATTGGCTATGTTCTATTACTTTGCTCGATGTTGATTATTCTTTTAATGAATTTGGGTCTATTCAGACTTTTGAATTCATTGAATCATATAATTTTGGCATTCTTTAACATGCTGATAGAGTTCATTGGGCACAAAATTTGCAGTGCCACTACAGCTACGGTGCTTGTGGACTTGGCTCGGATGGGACAGATAGGCTTGTACAGCTGGTGCAGGAAATGCAACATTGTAAAAGGTCTAAAGATGAAGATGGGACTTTATATGGAGCCAAAATTACTGGTGGAGGTTCTGGCGGAACAGTTTGTGTTATTGGCAGGAACTCATTAAGAAGCAGTCAACAAATCTTTGAGGTAAATTGCGTTCAACAAACCTATATACTTGAAAGCATGCCTTCTTATATTAAGACTTGTCCCATTTCTGAAAACAGGTATTACTTTTCTTCAAGATTAGGTTCTTCTGCCACTTGATCGTTTTAGGGTGTTATTTCCATCCACCCACTATAACTTTCATTCATGTTGCCCTCATACAATTTGCTGAAACAACAGCCTTTTTATTGGGATGGAGGAACAGTTTTGCAACTTTCCACTAATTGCTGTATGAGATGCTAGTTTAAAGCACATGCATCACTTAATAGAGGACTAGTAAAGTCATGGTGTGGAAGAATTAGCGGCAGTAGGTAGTTTTGACATGTTTAACATAGACGGTTTTCGGTATTCGTCATTTGAACTTGTACTTACAAGGAAAAGTCTGCTTTAAGCATTAGCATTTGCACGTACTTATGGAGTGTTTGTTTGAGTGGCATTTGAATTATGTGCAGATTCAGCAGAAATACAGAAATGCAACTGGGTATATGCCAATTTTGTTTGATGGTTCATCACCAGGTGCGGGGAAGTTTGGGTATTTGAAGATTCGGCGACGGAAGGAATCCAGAACTTCTGGTAAATCCTAGTGAGAATCAATCGACATCTCTGGTCACATAAGATATCCCATCTCATTTAGTAACATCAAAAGATGAGGCTCGAGACATTTATTCATTTCGGGTCCTTTGGATAATAGCCAAGTTTACCCGTCCTTCTTGTAGGTGGGATCCGATGTATAAATTATAATTACAGTTTCACTCACCTTCATCCTGGGATTAATGTTAATAAAATACTTATGTTATAGATAACCAGCTCAGCCTCTGCCCTATCTAGTTGTTACTTCTGTTCATTGCTTCATGTGTGTTTAACTTAAGATGTATCATCTTAAGTAAACAACCACATTTGTTCAAGATTGGTGATATTTCAACTTCGCCGCTAGCATTTGGGGTGGTCCAACTCTGCCACAGATTATGTAGAAGGGTGGAGTAGTGTTTCATCTATACTTGGACTTGGACTATATAATTTGCTGAGTAAGGTTTTTTATTCCGGCCCTCCGCATTTTATTTCTCCGTTAAGCCCAATGGCTAGCATTGTACAAGTCTAGCAGCCTTACATTGGAAGCTGGCAAATACAGGACCAAACTAAGGAAATTGTAAACACATGCACAGATTCAACTAACGACAAACTGATTCACTAAATTCTTTATATGACCAGCGTTTATTCTGGTGATCTTGTCATCTCATTCAAGCCAAAACTTCTTTTTTTGAACAGCGAAAAGGTTTTATTAGAAAGCTTAACCCTCCAGTTGATTCAAGCCAAAACACACGTGTAGATTCAACAAAGATATTGCTATGCACGGAAACCCTACTGACGCCCTTAGCAAGCTTTGACGGTGGCATATACGTACACTTTCCCATGTATGGGGAGTGTGTTATAGCTTATACGAAGCAAAAGCTTTGGTGCCACAATGAACAAAAAAGTTGTGGGAAAAGGTACTGAGAAATAATTTGAGTTTTTAAAAAGTGAAGCGAAAGATAGAGAGTAAAATTAAAACTTGGAAAGTTTTAAAATAAATTTAGGGTAAAATTGTTAGGATGATCAAATTGTTGGAGTATTAAATACATAGGGTGTACATAGAGTGACAATGAAATTTACATTGTGGCTAAATTTATTACTCATTTTTTACAAGGTTTCATCAAATTTAACAGAAAAAGTTGATGACCGAATATGAATGCACGATAACTTTTAGGCCTTATTATCTATTAATCTTATAAACTATGTTGACTCAATCAATTTAGTCATTGGATTATAATTTATTCCAACCCAATCCATGAACTATTCATCGTCAAGCACTTTAGTCTTTTGACCGACCGTTGACCTAGGGTTAATATTGCAGTAATAGTTCGTGAGATTTTGTGAATATTTTTCAGGTAGCCAAAAGTTATAAGACTTTTAACAAAATTTGTGCTTGAATTTCCGATCATTCTCGATGGAGGCCTCAAGGTGGTGAACACACGTGCAAGATGGCTCGGTGGAGGCCTCACGTTGGCCAAAAACGGGTCGCGAGGTTGGGTCAGGTTCGCATGATGATAGCAGTCATCCTAATAGCATGGAACGACGCTCCTGGCTGCAGGTGTCGGGCGACAAGGGATGAGCGTCGGGCTGCTATGTAGCCTTTAGACTTTCCTTTTGCATGTTCTTTAATCCCATTACAGATGTTTTATTTACTTTTACCCTAAAATGTTTTAAACTCGTACAAACAAATCATTAAACTGGTAAACATTTGATCCTACGTAGGGCGAGTTGTTGAGTCAGATAACTAAAGTGGTGGGAATCACGTAGTTCATGGACTAAGTTTGAACGAATTATAATTCAGAGATAAAAGTGAACACGGGAACCAATAAATAATAGACCTAAATACATTTTACTACCCCCAATTTTGTTGACTTGTTCAAAGCAGCCTCTGAATTATGACTCACCCTCACTCAACACCTAAACTATGAAAAGAGTGTAGATAAGGGTTTTGACCAAACGGATGTTAGTTGACTAACCAGGAAAATTTATTTTTGAGCCATTTAATTTTTAACACATTTCATATTTGCTCCAATAGACCAAATATTGTATAAAATTTTGTCATTTTACTCAAAATATATATGTAAAACTATAAGTAGCTCCTAATTATTTCTATAATATTAGAATTAATCTCTAAACTTTAAATTAATATTAACAGTTACTTAAAAATATAACTACTTTTATTTATATCTAGTAAAATAATAAATAGTGTATCATAATGGATTAATAAGTTGCGGAAAATAACTCTGGAAGTTTAAATTTACTGAAATAATATATTTGTGTACTTAAAATTATAATGGTTACATTTTATATCATTCTATTTACTTTTTAAAAATTTAACTTATTTTATAATAAATATTACTTTCAAGAGATTTCAACATCATGTTCATTAACAAAAAAAGAGCTAAAATTTTAAAATTAAGCATTACTAAAAAATTACATTCACAAATTCTCTTCATTTCTTAAATATTTTTTTCTAGACATTTCACTTCCAGAACACAATAGTTAAATTTTCAATTCTAACTTATTTTAGATTTTTTTAGAGTTAAAATAATTTAGGGATATTTGATTATGGCTTAATTATCTATTACTCCTCTGAACTATAGTGACTCATGCAATTTAGTCCTTAAATTATAACTCGTTGTGACTCAGTCGCTAAACTACTTAATCTCCAGCAGTTTGGTCCAGTGACTCGCTCAATTTGAGAGTAACGACGTTAATTTTGAGTAAATTACACTATCTATACCTAAACTATATCTCTCGTTGTAAATCTACATCTGAACAAAATTTTGTTGGAAAAGTGGCTCTAAAGTATGAGTTCGTTGCAAATCTATACCTGCCGTTTAACATCTGTTAAAATTTAACGGAAATTTTGGTTCAAATGCTCAAATTAACCCTTAGGGTTTTTTAAATGTGTTGAACACCCCTCTAGTTTTATAAATTTACTTTTTGAGTCATTATTCTTAATTACGTGTGTTTTATTTCAAATTACCTTTTCAAATCATGAATGTTAATTATAGATTAAGTCTTAAATATCCAAAAATATATATCAAATACGAAAATAAAAGTTTATAATGATATCAATAATGAGTAATATTTTTTCAAAATTTTACTTTTTTATTGGGGAAAAATACTAAATTATCAAAATAAAATGTAAGAATGAATAGTTAGTTTCTAAAAAAATTAAAATATATATATTTTTTCTAAAGTAATGTAATTATTATTATTTTTTTAAATAGTTAGTTGGCCATCGTCGGCGCAACTCCGGTGTAGTGTCGGTCGGTATTGAGCTCCGATAACAGGTGCAAATTGACGACACTCTCCCGACCAGCCACCACATCACTTTGCCGACCAGAGTGGTTGTGTCGATGTATGCCATGGTGAGGATGAAGCGAGTTTGGGTGTATAAGGGGTAAAATGTACAAAAGTACAATTTGGGTATTAAACGTACAAAGTTAAAAGTTTAGTGGGTAAAATGTAATCCATTTAACGGATAAATACTAAAATTAACATAGTAGTATTAAAATTGAACTAATTGTCTATGTTCATTGGTAAATATAGTTGTTCAAAACAATATAATAAATTTGCATTTTTTGGTGTACATAGTTGAGTGGTATTTTGCACCTTAATCCATGATGTATTAACACAAGACCATTCGACTCTTCAACAACTCACCCTAAAAAATTGTAATCGATGCATTTGGAGAAGGATAAATCGAGCAACAGAACGTCATCGAGCCACACTCATCCATACGGTAAAAAACTCTACCACCGACACACCAAACTCGATGCACCGCGGCACCGGACTAGAGTACTCCATTAACACTAGCATACGTTTTTTTACCAACATCGGCAAGGAGAAATGGTGGGATAATGATGACGAACACCGCGAAATGGATCCATCATATCTTCCTAACCTACACGATAACATAGTCGATGTGGTGAGGAGGGTGAGAAGAGCGAGACGTTGAATGACGAAGTATGCTTTGTAAATAAATTGAATATTTAAGGGCCTACAAAAATATAATTAAATCAATTCATTTGTTAAATAGAGAAAAATGTTGAAGATTGAAACGTCTAGATTAAAAATTGAAAATATTTGGAACCGGTCCGTAAAAGAATGAAAATATAAGATAAGAAGTGATTTACATCCCCTTAACAAATTAAAAAACAAAAACAAAAAACAAGAACAAATCAACAAACCAAAATACAAGTCCACCAACCTTTATACTCATTTGGTCCCAGTAAAATTATACACATTTTCTTTTTGGATCGTATCTGAAAAATTATACAATTTTCTTAAATAGAAACTTCTCTTATTCAAAGTTATTAAATTATTCATACTTTATCTTTACTTTTTCTATATTATTTTTTGTGCAACCTCAACTCTAAGATTATTATATCAAACTACATAAAATCATACATTCACCTTAATCTGTACGCTCAACCGAAGTGGAACATTATTATTTGGGGATGGAAGGAGTATATATCACCCCACACACGCACTATCAAACACTTAACAAACTACTACTTCCCTCCCTCCCAACAAAACTGATACGTTTTCCTTTCTATGAAATTTTTAGACACCAATTTTATCTTATTATCCTCATCTTCTCTTTCCATGCAAAAAAAAAATTGTCTTATATACTTACTTTATCTTCTTACCCTTATATCAATGCTATTTCTTAATCTTTGTACTCACTCAAATGTATCACATTTACCGGGACATAATTTGTGTTTCATTACCACTTAACATGTTCATATATGTATGATAGTTTAATTCTTAATAAAATTCTCAAAAGTTTAAGCAATCACCCAAAGGAAAAAGATCTATTTTTGCTGTCAACGTTTGGTAAAAGGTCCATTTTTATAATTATTTTAAAAGATGGTCCGCGTTTACCACTACCGTTTATGTTTTCGTTCCCCGTTTACCATTAACCGTTAAAATTTCCACTCTGGCATTTTTTTTCTCCACGTGGCTGGTTCTTTGATGATGTGGCTGGGCTGGTTATGATGATGTGTCAATCTCCCAAGTGCAGCTTCATCTCCCACTGGAACACTATGCCCACTCCTTCCAGCTACAAGATCGGCGAAGCCTCCGACTCCGGTTGCAAGATCTCGACGCGCAATGTTCTCACACAAAAGGCCATACCAGCGGTGTTGGTATCTGCAGTAAACACGTTTTGATTTGAATCTCGCATTAATTACATCATACATAATATAAGAGCTACTGGGCAAATTTGGGACAAATTCGATGGCAATGAAATTCGGAACCTTTTTCTTCGTAATCCAAATCGGAAGGAGGGAAAGGGAGTGTTAGAAGTAAAATACTCCCCTGCTCTTCACGATTCTCTGTGCTAGATCCCTAAATATCTTCTCCTTTGTTTCTTTCTTCATGTCTAGAAATTGATTCTTAAACTTCTCTATGCTTGACTCCTGAGCATTTTTGTGAGGGCTCAAATCTCACATCGGAGTCCGTAGCTCCAGATCTACTTGAGAAGGAGGAAGGGCTGGGTATACTAGCCGTAGAGAAAGTCGCTGGAGGTCTGTAGGAAGTCACCCTCTTCGCTCTTAGCCCCTCAGACTCCAACGTGGAGGCCTTCGGTGCCGTCAAGCTCGCCACCCTTCAAATACACAACAATGTCACCGACTCGTCCTACCGCCGAGCGCGTTGGCCAAATCCGACTCCACATCGGCCTGGCGGTCACGGATTCGTACTGTTTGTTAGATGTCAGAGTTGAGCCCATGAGAATGCCAAAGAAGGTGAAGAAACCTAAAGCTTGTTGAGCTTTTTTTGCTTTTTTTTTTTGTTTTTTGTTTTATGATGAGTCATCACCTTTGAAACTTTGTTAGATGCTAGCTGTACGAAAAATTACACATAATATACTCTTAACAAAATATTTCACAAAAGTTTATATCATTAATCAAAATAATGATGAAATTGATCCATAAAACAATTTCAATTTTGAATCAGAAAACTAATAAAAATTTGTAAAAACAAACTATTTTCTAAAATAATTGTAAAAAAAGACATTTTGACAAACATCAATGATAAAAATGTACATTTTGCCATCACCTAAACAAGGAACTCTCACAGTTCTATGGGCCGGGCCGGATCGGCTATTAGGGTTCTTTAACTGAACCAGGAACTTGAGTTGAAAGTTCCATATATATAAGTGACCCCAAGTCCAAACCCATCCTACTAGGGTTGAAGGTCCCGATCGAAGGAGCAGCCGCAGGGACGCTACTAGATTGTTCCGTCGATACAGATTGCAGAGGTTGCTAATGAAACGGGGCTGGAGTTTGGCTCTTTGGCTCTTACATGCCAAAGAGATGAATGCAGCTCCCGATATCGATTCTCTCAGCCTTGTTTCTCCAGGACCATTTCATTATCCATTTGGTTCTGGCGAATCCAGTTGCAGGGTTGTGACATGGCGGTAAGAGTTACTTAAATTGACACTCAGTTTCTCGAGTAGTAATTCAGGCAGCCTCCTCGCCTTGTACATGGTGAGCGCAGGTGTTTAACTACTCGTAGATTGAAATCGTTTATGCTCTTCAGACTAGCTGAGGCTGAAAGGCTCATTGAAGCTCGTCTAGTAAGCATAAGCAAACTTTACCATACAGAAGATATAATTTTGAGAGAAAGTATTGTTTGAGAAATTTGTTCATACTCTAGTTAAAGAACAAAAAGCTATCCCAAATTAGTGGTACAAACAATTGGCTTGGAAGCTAAACTGAAAAACATCTAGAGCCTGCAGAACAACGAACTAACCGGTAATAGCTGCTGCCATCAGCCAAAGCACCACCTTTCATTTACAAGATGCCCACGGCACGGCAATAAAAGTGGCGAAGTTCACGATCTCTTGAAACACTGAAACCTCCTTCTAGGTGCAAAAGAATTCGGATTCCGATACTGATTGCCAATCAAATTTTCACCAGGTGATGGGAGCGGCCACATTCTGGTGAAGCTGTGGCGCCATACAGCACTGTTGCTGCCATTGCTGTAATCTTCCTGCTGCTCCTTCCGTCCCCTCATTCTCTTCCGTATCCATCATATCAACTTCCATGTTCTCAGCTTCTGGTTCACTGGTCAGATGATGCTGTGAAGCAACCCAGGGGACAACAGCCAGGCACTCACTTGACTTTCGGTTGCTTTCACCGCCAGTCGCTTCCTCCTCCGCACTAACCGCCGTAGGCAAATTCTTCGTCCCGTACAAATAATCTGTCACACGAAAACATCTGGTGAGGAAGCAGAATCCATCAAATAAAATACAAAAGAAGAACCAACAGACTCGTATCCGCAGCATAAACACCAACAACATTTCTAAGTTATAACATTTGTTAAGCTGGTGAGGGTTGGGAACTCACTCACCCTTTAAGGCCGGAATCAAGTCGGATTTGACAATTACTGAAAATTCAGGTGAGGCAGGGGACTTGATGAAGGGGAAGGTGCTCCTGTTGTTGGTAGGATCATATAGAACGATAGCCTTCTCGTCCTCCGATGGGATGACACTTTGTCTGGGAAAGTGTTCTCGATGTTCTTCAAACGCCGGAGTCGAAGTTGTTGAAACTTCCTCCCCCATACTCCACAACAAGTCCGCATCCTTCAGATCAAACAAGGTCAGCAGCTCAGATACGAAAAACAGATCAATGAAACGGAAAATTGCCAAGATAACTGAGAGAAGAAAGAAACCAACCAATCTTCTGGACTTGGGGAAGAGAGGGGCGAAAGAGAAATCGTCGTTAACATCCTCCGACTGCTTGCGCTTCATGCTTAATTTCGCCGATCAATTAACCTGCTCCGGAAATCGAACGGATTCTCTCGCGCTCTCCCTGCCTGCCTCCCTCCCTCCCTCCCTAAGCCTTAACCTTTATTGTAACTGTTGGTTCCCTCCAGAAGCTTCTCGTGTCTCCCTCCCTATCTCCCTGCGTCTTCCAGAATCTGTGTTTGGTTTTGTCTACAGAATTTCTGGGCTGCTGCACACCTTAGCCTGAGAGTCCCGATCATTTTCTGGGCTTCTGTCCTCTGAGGCCCAAAATCTGTGTGCTTCTATCCTCTGAGGCCCAAAATTTTAATGGCTACATTTTCATTAAATATGTAATTAAACTAACATTATAGGGATATTTTTGTAAATTTCAAAAAGAAAATGGAATAATTGATGGACAAACTAACGGAATGACTA
Organism: Daphne laureola; assembly: GCA_038382905.1. NCBI lineage: Eukaryota > Viridiplantae > Streptophyta > Magnoliopsida > Malvales > Thymelaeaceae > Daphne > Daphne laureola. The sequence continues at coordinate 13,533 of JBBYHH010077045.1, forward strand.
AAACAAGACAAAAAACTTAGTTTTAGGATTAAAATATGATGAATTACTAAAACGAGACCAAAATAGAACACGTGTAATAGTTAAGAGACTAAAAATGGATTTTACTCTTCCCATAAAACTTGTTATAATTCCTTTTTTGGAGTGTCCCAAAAAAATTGCTACACTTCTTTTTATGAAAAGTCATTTACACAAATTTACTTTATTACTCTTACTCTCTTTTCACTCAAAAAAATTATTTTTACCGTATTGATATATTTTATTTTTTTATCTCCAAATCAGCACATATTCTTAATCCATGTGTAAGTCAAATTGATTCATCTAAAAATGATAGAGGGAGGGTTTAGAAAATGGAGAAGGTCCGATTTTACCATCAACGTTTGGTTATTGGACATTTTTTACCACTACTCCAAAACAAGCTGTTATTTAACCACGCACCACTCATATAGTTTGTGATCCACATTTTTCATCGCTGTTAAAAATTATCAACGTGGTGTTTTTTGTTGCTGATGTGGGCTCCAATTAACGACATGTCATTTTTATTGGAACACCAGTCAAATTAAACCCCATCTCAGTCGCTCCAAGTCTTCTGGCGTCAACCCTAATCCTTCTTCAACCTCCGCTTTCGAGCCCAATTACAAATCTTACGATGTACGATCTTACGATACAGATCCGAGATGCTGCCAGAGGTGTCGTCCTTGCTTCTCTGACAACAAACAATACTACTAACTCCAACCCTAGAAATTTGATATGGAGGCTCCCCTTAAAAAGACCAGACCCACACAGCCTCTCAAACCTTTCAAAAAATGGGCATTTTTTTATCATGAAGCCATAGAAGCCCCCAACGCCTTACCGCTACCACATTGCAGGCGGCAAACACAGTTTTTCTTCTCCGTCTTCTTCTGGACCGTTTATTATCTGTTGGCCTGTTGGAGGGAGAAGATCCAAATCTTACGACTAATTAATGGGCAACTTTCGACAGCAAACACTACTGCCCCGATGTCAAATTTATAGGCTTGGAGTTGGTTGGTGGGTGGATGGAGCGTCAATCGGGAGGGATTGGATAGAGGGAAGCTTTGTTGTAGAGATTAGGTTGTGGGAGCCAGCGAAATCTTGAAACTTCAACTCGATCATCCACCTCGTTGTCCGGATTTTGGTCAACCACTTCCAGGGTTTCGTGATAAAGAGGGAGGTTGTGATGGCTTTGCGATTCTAAGCAAAGGAGGAATCGTGAGTGGGAGAAAGAGGAAGAGGTAAAATGGACAAGCCGACGACAGTGAAGCGAGCAACGGTGCCAACTGGCGGCTCTATTGGGTGTTGAGGTGGGCACACACAACACATGTGGAAGAATCTTTGTCGAATATTCGAGTTAATTCACACCTTCTGCAAAAGTAGTGACAGAAAAAGACCAACAAATATGGTCAGTAATAAAATTGGACCATCAAACTAAAATTAATGATTGAAGGAGATCTTTCTTTAAAATAATGAAGAAAATGATCCAATAACCAAATATTAGTGGTAAAATCAGATCTTTAGCCTTTAGAAAATATGTTGTGAAAAGGGACAAATGCGTGGGGTTGGGAGGTGGAAAGCAATATAGAAAAGCTAATGCGTGGGGTGTGAGAGTGGAATGCAATATACATGTGAAAGAATGAATTGGATTGCAACGGAATTTCATGGAATGTAAGTGGCCAACAAGTTAGCATTATTTAATTGAGAATGACTTGGACACTCTTTTTTCTTTTAACAAGACTTGGACACTCTATTGCATTGCATGGCATATATGGGCATTCATTATCTTCCTTAATGAATGTGTTTAGTAATGAAGAAATAATCAATTAAACACGGGAAAATTGAAAGAAAAAAAAACATATGGGCATTCATTATCTTCCTTAATTCCCATGGTTACTGTTTTGCTATTATTTATGAATGTG
>JBBYHH010077155.1:0-15462 GCA_038382905.1 Daphne laureola
TTTCACTGTTTTTCTTAGTTAAATTTTGAGTCAAACACTGTAATTTGAAACAGTAAAAGAAACGTTTCATTATTTTTGGGACGGAAGGAGTATTATTTTTTTTCTTTTTTATGCTCCTCCAATTAATTAATCATTAAATTTTGCATTAATGCTTGAGTGAGGCTTTCTCAAAATTTGTTCTTTTTTTATGAAAGTTTGAGCTCCTAATTAATTCTACATTAAATTTCATATTGATACTTGAGTTGCACTAAGTTTTAAAATCCACATTCTAGTTATCCTATGTGGAGCCAAACAAATGGTTAAATACTATATTATCTCTTCTAATCACATCATACATTATCCTTATCTATTCCATTTTGATCATTCAATCTCACCATTTTTTATCCTGAGAACCGAACGTGGCTTAAAAATTAATGATTTCAAGACTTCATGCCACTTCTAAAAAACTTAGGATCCAATGGTTAGGATTACAAATTTTAGGATCCATATTTTATAATTATACTTAAAATGTAAATGAAATTTTAATGGTATTAGCCTTTAGAGAGATAATTGTATATTTTCATAAATCTTGGGAGGTTTTTGTAGAATTTAAAAAATACAAGGCGAAAGTGAATGGGTTTTTGTCATTAAAGTGCATGTATCATCATCCAATGGCGCGAAAAAGAGCAACTTCCTGGAGAAGTAGTTCCAAGGCTGCAATGTAGGCCCCACACAGGAAGTCCATCTCAGTCTCAGCTGACAAAAATATCTGAGGAGCCATCATCGCACCCGAATCCCATTTACGGGTGTGTTTCCCTTTTAAAATTCCGGAACATTACCCAATTCCCGCCCTGATTCTTAGAGAAATCTACAGATTTCTCCCTATATTTGAAAACATTGATGGAAATCCTTATTTACTGTTCCTCCTGTTACTTTGACAGTTAGGCTTTTATGGTTTTTTACTTTAATAGTGTTCTAAGACTTTAAAACTTAACAAATCTACTTTAATGTTTTCAACTCTTACACCCTCACCTCACATCTCTCTTTGCCACACTGTCTCGTCTACTTTAATAAGGTGAAAGTTGATCGAATAACTCGAATTTGGTTCGGGCTCGGTTCAATTAAAAGTTTGTTCGAACTTGTTTATATTATTTTTAAAATAAATTTGAATAAAATTTTAAACTTGATACATTCATTAAGCCTAACATGAACAGTTTAGTGTTCGACTCAGCTTGATTTTATCCCAACTTGTTTCATTAATATTTGTGAACAGTTTGAGTTCGACTCGAACTTGATTGATTTAAACTTTTTCGAGTTCGTTCATATTATTTTCAAGTCAAACCTGAACACAATTTCAGACGCAATAATCACCCCTTAATGAATATGTGGTGAGAGGCAAACGTGTAATTCGCTAAATGGAAGGGATCTTGTAATAATCCAGGTAATAACCATGTAAAAGGAGGTCATATTCTTCCTTCATTTCGAAATTTGCTAATTCTGAACTCTATACTTGTGGAACAACACTTGGAGTCAGACTGTAGTGTTTTAGTTGATGGGGACCAAACTGTAAAGGGCATAACTATTTGATGGGTTGATTGACTTTTACTGATAACTCAGTTTCTCTTTAACCACATAAAAGCAAATTGAACGTCCTTGATCATTCATTGGTCCCGTCTCCGCTTTGCTCTCTCTCTTCCACTCCCACTGGAAAACGTAAACAGATCAACGCTCCATTGACCTCGTTTCTGAACTTTCCTGCTACTCTCTCCGAGAGCTACACACGAAGAACACCCACAGAGAGACGAAGAGAGAGCCGTTCATCAATGGAGGGCAGTGCCGGCGGCGAGGGCGACGTCGTGTATGTTATTGTAGGGAAAGTAGTGGAAGAAAGTAAGTTGACTTTGTTATGGGCAGCGAACAAATTCAAGAACAACACGCTCTGCATTCTGTATGTTCACCAACCGGCGAAAAGACACAGGTCTTCCTGTAAGTCAGACGCGATGATCGCGAATTCCGACTTGTTTCTTTGCTTTTTTTCATTTGTTATTTTGGAATTTGTTTATACACTGTTCCAAATTCTTCTGGGGTGTTCTCAAAATCCAGGATTTCGCTAGATTTTCCTTGATTTTACGGTTTTTGTTCTGGCATTATTATGGCCTATTTTCGTCTATTTCTTTTTGTTTTTTGTTTGTTTGTTTTTTTTTTTTTTCTGTTTCTTTTCTTGCGTATCTCACTAGTTTGTAGCCGTTGGGAGGTATTCATCAAATGGAACTGAAGAACATGGAGCCAAGGAAGTTGAGAAGAAAATTATGCAAAGGGTTATGGATGAATATTTGCTGATATGCAATCAAGCTGGGGTTAGTTCCTGCGTGTTCTATTTGTTAATTAGTAGAAATCTGGTTCTTAGTGTGTTGTATTTCAGTTTTCTGCCAAAGACTAGACTGTCAAGTTAACTTGTTGTGTTGTCACTGCCTTTAAACTGAAGGTACATATGTTTTTGATAGAGTTTCTGGAAAAAAGTTCTTGAAATTGGTCCAAAAGGTTACTTGAAATTGGACTTCAGACTCCTGATATGTGGTCATGCCTTGAAACATCACAGGTGAGCACAGACAGACTTGAGAAACTCTGTATTGAGAAAGATGACATTCAAACAGGCATTGTGGAACTCATTAATGACCACAACATCAAAAAAGTTGTTATGGAAGCAGCAGCAGACAAGCACTATTTTGAGTAAGGATAAACTGTGTGACAAAGAAGCAGATCCATGTAGCGTCTATATCTAGTTGGTACAAATGCTTAGTTGATTGATTTAAAAAATATTCATGGGACTGAATTTTCAGTTTACTTGCTATCTGTGAGTCAGTTTCATATTATCATCTATGGGAAGGACTTCAATTTTGGCAAAGTGGTGTTTAGGGGAATTTTGATACAAATTGCTTGACACTGCAGGGGGATGGATCAGATGGTTGAGCTCATGTCCGAGAAGGCTCAGTATGTGTACAGACATATTCCACTTTTCTGTCAAGTGTGGTTTATTTGCCAGGGTCAGCTCATTCGTCGTATGTGAGTAACTGCTTACTTCTGTTTATGAGAATTGGGATCTGTTTCAGAACTTTGTCAATTCTCTACATTCTCATTTTTCTGGAATGGTCTGATGAACCTGTTATGTAGCTCTCGGGATGGAACTGGAAGGAGTGGGTCAGCTTCCAGTATCTTCACATGCTCGAGTGAAGTTACTAGAAACTCAGATATGCAAATGCATGAGGGAACAGCTGAAAGTGAAAGTGGGGATGATGACTTTCCTACAGCCAATGTATATATAATTAAAGAGAAAATTTTCAGTGTTTCACACATCATTCTCTCCGACTCTCTCTTTCTCTCTCTGACATGCACACATGCATGCAAGCATGGTAATATTAATGTATTTTTCACATAAGAGAGACAGGCTGATCATTTATGCTAAATCCTCTCAGGATCAAAGTAGTAAAGAGGAGCTATATGTCCAACTTGAGCAAGCCATATCGGAGACTGAAAAAGAAAAAAGTAAAGCATTTGAGGAGTCTATGAGGCGTATGAAAGCTGAAAAGGCTTCTGTTAGGGCTATGCGCCGGGTAATGTGTTGATACTTGACTTTTCTTTCATCGTATATAGCGGTAAGTGCATATAACTGGAAAAGAAATACCGACTGTTAAGTCTCACATTGATGTTTCTATGCTAAAACTGGTCTTCCATGTTGAGGTTTCCTCTTTGAACAAGAACATTAAAGTCATTGTTTGTTTTTTGTATACTATGTCCGTTCATGGCCAGTCGATGATGTCCTTGATCTAAATGGAAGTACGAAATTTGTGCTAACTGCAAGTGTTAAATTAGTATATCCAGTTAATTTTTCCGTGTTTTTTTATTATAAAAGTACTTATTATCTACAAACACATAAAAGAACAATAGCTAAGTAGGTGCATGATTTTTACATGTTATGTCGAGTGCTTTATTGCCATTTTCTGAGTTTGATATTTTATTTATTGATTTATTTATTCTTTGGGTAGGCTGAAGAACTAGATAGGCTTTGCACTGAATCACAAAGAAGAATGAGAGAAACTGGGGTAAAGCTGGCAGAACAGGGGGCAGAGCTTGAAAATATTAAGCACGAGAGAGAGAAAGAACGCTTAATTTCCATGGATCAGAAAAAGTTAATGGAAAGCCAGCTTACAAGTTCTGAATATTTAGCAAATGAATTGCAAATGAAGTTATCATCTGCTCTGGAGCAGTTAATTACTTGCCAGAAAGAACGAGACGATTTGCAGGCAGAACTAGGGAATGCTGAAGAGAGAATTGATGAGATCTTAATGATACAAGAAGAGAGTAGTTATGAGCATGGGCAGCAATTTTTCAATGAGTTCTCTGTTTCTGAAATCCATAATGCAACAAAGGACTTCGATCCATCTTTGAAGATTGGGTCCGGATCTGATGGAAGTCTTTACAAAGGTTCACTTCATCACACCACGGTGGCTATAAAGGTGCTCCAGTCTAGTAGCTTACAAGGCCCATCTGAATTTCAACGGGAGGTAAGTTTGCTATTGCTCTATTAGGCTGTGTTTTTTGTTAAGAATTTTGACGAAATAAAGTTGAAAATGGAGGGAAAATTTGTGATAAAAATGTGATGAATATTTCATTTCAAAAAAATTGAGAATTTTTTTGTGTCGATAACCTTTTATTGTCTTACGAGATAGATGTAGTCATGTGCAAGCAAGATCTTAGGTTGTCGTACTTTAGGCATGCAAACATGTTCTCCCTCCGTTTGCAAAAAATTGTACCATTTGTTTTGACAGTTTTCACAATATTTAATCTATGATTTTTTTCATGAATGTTTAGACATTGAAATTAAATATTTCACATGTGTATCATAATTTGAAATTTAAATTTTCTAAATTTATTTTTTTCACAGTTTATCTTTGTTGAAATTTAAGTCAAACATTGAATCTTGAAACAATAAAGTCAAATCGTTCAATTTTTGGCGGACAAAGGGAGTACATGTTAAGCAACGTTTCATTGCCTATTTAAAAGATGGGTACATCTGACTGTATGTAGCAGCATGCATAATGCAGCATTTTAAACATTAAAATTTTGGTAAAGAAATATGTAGTGCTTCAATTAGTTACTGCATATACTTTGTCCCTTGATTATCATACATGGGTACATGTTTCAGCTAGTTCAACTTGTTGGATGATCAGTTCATGAGTCTGGTACAACTGTTGTGTTTCAGGCTGATCTTTTGAGTAGGTTGCGGCACCCAAACCTGGTCAGTCTAATGGGGACTTGTCCTGATATTTGGGCTCTGGTATATGATTACCTACCCAACGGAAGCCTTGAAGACCGGCTGAGCTGCAGGGATGATACATCTCCCCTTTCATGGCAAACTCGAATACATATCGTTACCGATTTGTGCTTGGTCCTCATCTTCCTACGCTCTTGTAAACCTCATGCTGTTGTGCATGGAAACCTAAAACCTTCTAGTATCCTTCTTGATGCTAACTTTGTGTGCAAACTCAGTGACTTTGGAGCCTGTCACTCAGCCTCTCATCCTCAAAACTCAACCAGCATCAATGATCCGAACAACATATACACTGACCCAGAGTTTTTCACTACTGGAGGATGGTCCCCAAGCTCAGACATATACTCATTTGGCATTATACTGCTGCAGTTATTGACAGGAAGGGCGCCTTTGCATATAGCAGAAGACGTTCAACATGCACTGAATGTAGGAGAGCTTAACGCGATGTTGGACCCATCAGCTGGATGCTGGCCATATGTGCAAGCTGCACAACTGAGTCACTTGGCTTTGAGATGTTGTGCTGCTTCCCGTAGTCGCAGGCCAGACCTTGCTTCGGAGGTTCTGACAGTACTGGAACCGATTAGAGCATCATGTGAGGCTTCATCATCCTTAGACTCATCCGCTGAAGATGACCGTGAACCTCCAGAGTATTTCTTGTGCCCCATCAATCAGGTTTACTTACTAGTGATGATTTCTTTATCAAATTGTGTTTTCAGTTGGCAAGGACATATATAAACAAGTGTTATGCTCACTTGTTTGTGTGCAGGATATCATGAGAGAGCCACATATTGCAGCAGATGGGTTTACTTATGAAGCAGAGGCATTGAGGGAATGGGTGCAGCGTGGTAACAACACCTCCCCTATGACCAATGTTAGGCTTGCACATAACAACCTCATCCCTAACTTCGCGCTTCGTTCAGCCATTCGAGAGTGGATGCAGGGACGCCGCTAAAAGCTCGCCTCATTGCTCTTGAATCTCATAACCCTCTGTTCAGATAAGTTATTGAATGAATGCTATTTAGATCTAGATGTGAAATGATGGAACTCTAGCAGACAGTGGTTCTTAGTTAGTCTGGTGCGAGTGAAGAAGAGTATGTATGAATATGAATGTATATATATATTAAGCCGGAATTGAACTAGTGCAATGTCTATGTCTCGGATGGTTTCTCTGAATCTGTACTTTGCACACGAGTTATCTGGATGAAGTGACGGGAAATTCCAATCTACAAGATCTGTTTTGTACGGTACTCCATGCATGACTCGTTATAGAGGCCCGAAATATGACAATGTTATAATTTCGATCCCTACATGTTTTTTGAATAACACATTTTAGGATTTCAATGTGTGTTGTTGGCATGTTTTAGATCAAAAAAAGATAGCGTAGAAGTGCCTCATAGAGTGAGTCTTGTAGATTAGAATGACCTTGATGTAACTTGCTAAATAGATGTTACGACTATTTTGATTGAATGCACCTCTCCTCCCCTCTCCCTTTCCTATCGTAACCTCGCTCTTGTTCTTCTCTGGTGGCCGGATCTTGACCCACAGTCTCTCTTATTTATCTTTGTTTTCTTCCTAAACTCTAGTAATCTCATTTTCCTATTTTTTCAATTTTCTTTCCCGTGTCTTTCAGATATAGTTTTATATCCTTTGTCTTTAAGTTCCTTCTTCAGTTATTGTGGTATGGTTGACTTTGCTCCTCTGTTGGGTCTTGGGCTGGTGGGGTGATTTCATCTTCGGATCGTACAGGTACTTGCGGGTGCTGGTTAATTTGGCATTGTTGTTGGTTGTGGAGAAATAACTAGTGGTGGACTAGTTGGCACAAGCGTAACTGCTGGTGAGTTTCTGGAAGTGTGGGCCATGTGTGGGTCGGTCGGGTAGTGCCTAGCACGAGAGCCTTGTTGTTGGCTATAGAGACATGGAGGCTAGGCGATCTAGAGGCTTATGGGCGGGGTGAAGAGCCAGCGGCGATGGATGGAGGTCTGGTGAGTTGTCAAAAGTGGTACGGAGGTCAGGCGAGATGACAGTGACGACTCGAAGGTTAGGTGAGAGGTTGGGGATGGTGCAGAGGTCAGGTTGGGGACGACGCTTGGTGCTTTCTGGTGGGGGTGTTGGTTTCAGCATCACCGAAAAGGATGATGAAGGTTTGATGGGAAGCTCTGCAGTCCCAGAATTAGTTAGGAGGTCCTAGTAGCGGCATGTTCGTGGCGTGTTCTGGGCCGATACTGCTCTGCCAGAGGTGGTTAGTTGCCGACATTGTTCCACATATATACGGTTACATGGATGAAGCTACCTCCTGATTTTTCATTTGAATAAATAACATCTAGTGCTTATTTGGGATTAGGCTTTTACAAAAGAAATGATAAAATGTAACTCAATTTTCATCGCCAAATGAAACTAAAAGGGCCACACTTGAAAATTGAAGGTTTAACTCGTTTCTGTTGTACATAGTTTAAGGTTAGAGATTGGGGCGGACATGTTAATCTTTTGTTAGATTAATCTTAACTAGACTTAATAAAGAGTGAAAAAAAAAAAAAACATGGTTTCGTGAAACCCTAGTACAGTAGCCCTCTGTCACTGTGCTTTTCCTTGGCGCCGCCGTTGTCCGCCCTGCCTCCGTCACGATCATCGTGATGGTGCGACCCTTGTTCGCCTGCTCATCTCTCCTTTTGCTTCTCGTGTTGAATCGACAGTGTTGCGTCATGCTTAGACGATCCCTGGGCTTGCTTGACTCGTCCGGTTCAGTCCAGCGGTGGCGCTGTCGTCGTTGGCCCTCGCCAGTTCTCTCTCTGTTGCGTCTCCCTCATCCGGTGCGTCACGTTGTGGGATTAAAGCGGCCAGCCTCTCGGGTCTTTGCAACATGGTGATATTAATCTTATCAATCAGCAGCTCTAAAAAGCCAGAGAGAGATGAACCACGACCTGCAAGACACGAGGGAATAGAGATTCAGGCAGAAAAGAGAAGGAAGGTGGGGTGTGTAGTATATACATTTGGTGTGGTAGGTACCACCCAATATATAGGGTTGTACCAGGCCCTTTAAGAAAGACGTGATCCTTGGGATCTGAGCCTTTATGGTGGCTGTATTTCGAGAGAGCCGTTATAGGTGTTGAGGATGTATTTGACATCCGGGAGAGTTAAGTGTGGGGGCGGTTGTTACGCCCTTTAATGTGTCTATTGGATGTGCCTCGAACGAGGTTGGTTGATTGCAGACGAGGGGATGTCTTAGGAGGGTGCCTCATTGTTCGGGGAATGGTTGGGTCATCTTATGGACCCAAGGTGGGCCCTTTAGGCTATTCATATTAGTATGTTCCTCCCCCGGTATCGGAGCATGGGTTTTGGGCCTCTGTGCTCTGATTTTGCTTTTTGGCCTTTTACTTGACAGTGGCCCAGTTTTGATTTTTGGGACGGTTACTTTTCGTTTTACTGCGCTGGTGGGGCACGTGTTAATGCGTGTCTCTCATTGATTGTCAATTACTCCACTTTACCGTTGGTAATTATGGAGAGGAGGTCAACTGTTTTCCTACTTGTTTTTTAAGCAAATCTCATGTGAAAGGGAAAGTACTTTCACTGTTGTTGTTTTCGAAAGCTCTTTCCAATGATTTGGCGATTTTGACTTCTAGGTGTTCCTCGTTTTCGATTGGAGGGAGTGCTCGGTTATTTGTTGTTCAGAAGCTCAAGTCGACTTCGATCATTAAGGTATTTTGGTTTTGTAGCCCTGTTTCTGCACTTCAATTTTGTTTTTGTGCATTTGTGGAAATTAGGGTTTTTTCCTTTTTGGGCGAATGAGGCTCATTCCTTGAGGTTAGGGTCTGATTTTCCCCGTTTTGTTTTCAATTTTGTAGATGATCCCCAAGGTATCGAGAAATCCCGCTATCGGCCCTGATGTTGGTCCAGTGTGGGGGAAAAGTACGATAATGGAGAAGAAAATGGAGGACCTGTGCCATAACCAACATGTTTACTCGGGCCTGGTCAGAGGGTTGACGCCCAACGAGGTGTTGGGAAGGGCGAAGTTGGAGAGATCGTCGAGCAATAGGAGATTGCAGACGATACTGGTGTATGAGGCTCAGCTAAAGGATGACCTTCATTTTCCACGTGGTCGTGGGTTTGTTTCCCACAGACGGTGCCAAATTGATATTAACCATATCAATCAGCAGCCCCGAGAAGCCAGAGAGAGATGAACCACGACCTGGAAGACACAAGGGGAGAGAGATTCAGCCAGAGAAGAGAAGGAAGGTGGGGTCTATAGTATCTACCTTTTGTATGGTAGGTACCACCCAATATATAGGGTAGTACCAGCTCCTTTAAGAAGGGCGTGATCCTTGGGATCTGAGGCTTTATGTGGATGTATTTCGGGAGAGCCGTTATAGCCGTTGAGGTTGTATTTGACACCTGGGAGAGTTAAGTGTGGGGGCGGTTGTTGCGCCCCTTAATATGTCTATTGGATGTGTCTCGAATGAGGCTGGTTGATTGCAGATGATGGGATGTCTTAGGAGGGTGCCTCATTGTTCGGGGAATGGTCGGGCCATCTTGTGGGCCTAAGGTGGACCCTTTAGGCTATCCATATCACATGGCCTTTGTCGGGTCCTCTTTGAAGTTGCTCCGCCGCCATCATGATGTTGTGGGCCTGCCGCGTCGGGGCAGCACCGCTAGCACCGATCATTGCTGCTGTCATCCTCAGTGAGGCCATTCCTGGGGGCTGGCTTGGATTGTGCCATGCCTCGGCTTCGAAGCCAACAAGCCGACAGGCCAGCGAGGGAGTTGGTCGGTGGTGGTTTGATGAGTGCAAATATAGTATTATATATTCTACCCCTAAATATTTGCTTTCATTGAGATAAATTGATATGTTTTTATTATTTGTGCAATTATTTTTTTTTTGTAGGAATCTGTTCAGAAGATATTTAGATGAGGATGATACAAATAAGGGGTAAATCATGATAAGAAATAAAGCTTAAGGGCCAAGTTGGATGAATCAAGAAGTTTGAAGCTAAAGTGATCGAAGTATAATAGTTGAGGAGCAAGAAGGCGAAACAGTAAACTTTGTTGTCACATGCGTATAAGCCAGTTTGCATTTGCATTCCTAAGAGCATCCACAACAATGCTAGTTAATTTTAAGTTAAATTGTAGCTAAAATAACAAAAAAACTATATTGGCTAGTCAGTTTAACATTGATATTAGCTATTATAACCCATGTCATTTATTATTGATTTGAAATCAATCATGTTTATCATATGGCTAGCAATAAGATCTCTCCCCTCACTCCTAAATTTGGAGAGCCAAATAGCTAAACCTATTATGGCTAGTGTGATAGCTAATGTTGTTGGATCAGAGATTTGTCTATTTTTCCTATTTTTACTAGCTATATTTAATTTAGGGAAAATGAGTAATTTTACCACTAATGTTTCGGGGTAGACAACGTTTTTCCACTAAAGTTTTTTGGGGGATCAAATTGCCATCGATGTTTAGGAAATGAGGCAAATTTGCCACTGTTGTTAAATACCTTTATGGATTCCGTTAATTTTTTAGGGTTAATGATTTATTTTCACCTTAAAATTTCTAAACCTGAGAAATTAACCCTTAAACTTTAGACTTCTACATTTTAACCCCTCCCCTCCCACCAGTAGCACCATACAACACCGCCCCTCCGCTGCTGCACCACCACCCATTCTGTTGTTGCATTGCCGTCCAATTAGTAAAAAAAATTGTTTAACCAAAACATATTTGATTTTTTTACGTAATTTTTATATCATGATTCTACGTGAGTTACATTTTTTTGTTATATTAGGTAGGTGATATAGTGTACACGATAAATCAAAAAACTTTTATTTAATAAAAAACAAAAATAAAATTGATTAATTGGATGGTAGTACAACGACGAATGATGTGGTGGTGCAACAGAAGAGGGGCGGTGGTGCAGCGGCAAAATGGCGGTGATGCAGCGGCATGCTAAGACTGTGGGGTGCTACTGATGGGGAGAGAGAGGTTAAATTATAGAAGTCAAAAGTTTAAGGATTAATTTGTCATGTTTAGAAACTGTAAGGTGATATTAAAACATTAACCCAAAAAAATTAACGAAATCCGTCAAAGTATTTAACGATAGTGTCAAATTTACCACATTTTCCAAACATCGGTGGCAATTTAACCCCCCAAAAAACTTTAGTGGAACAAAGTTACCAACCCCCAAACATTAGTGGCAAAATGACCCCAAAGTATATCATGCATTATTGTGTTGATCTGATTTAATTGTTGATTCCTAGAATCAGATAATAGATATGATTTAATTGATCTTAGGGTCCATTTATATCTAGTTTCCTAGGATAGAAAGATCCTTACTGTATATATTTGGCCCTCTTGTAAGTAATGAAAAACACACAGAAAATTCATATTTTCAATTGCCATACTTGGGGTAAACCAGGAAGTTCTTTATACTAATTTAGGAGATTTATTTGAGGTTGAGCTGCTTTCTGTACGGAAAGATGCATACCTATGACCAGCATGTCTGAAGAAGAGGCCGGGAGGAGAAGTTTTGAAGTTAGACCCAATAGTTTCTTCTATTTGGCCGACCTGAAAAACAGTAATAGCAATCAAAGCACATGGTAAAAGCAATGTGATATGTGTTAGGTATCATACCACACACAGAAACAGAAAGTGAATGGGAACAGAATCTAACCGGAGTATGACTAATGATTGTTTTATTTAACACAAGCAAATAGAAGGTTGCCAATCTCTTTGTAGACATGATGAGCAGAGTTACAAAGCTCTTGATTCATTACCATCCTGCTTATTACTTATGTTAGAGTTTGTACTTTCCTTCTAGGATTCCTATTACCATTAGGATTCCTATTGCTTCTAGGTTTGTTGTATTCTTCATATATATATAAAGCATTCAGAGGGTCTTGAATAATTATCAAACCCTCAATTTATCCTAGAAACAATGTTTACATGGTATCAGAGCACTGTTTCCTGACCTAAATCTTCTTCTCTCCCTGCACGTAAATTCCAGCCGTAAACTCACCTCTACCCTAAACCAAATCTCTCTCTTCCATCACCCAAACCTTAAAACAAACCTTACAGCAGTAACCAGGAGGCCAGGGCGACCCAAACCCCACCGCCGCCGCCGCCGTCAGCCTCCTCACGCGCCGGCGCGTGTGTGTCACGCGCCGCCGTCCGGCGTCCTCTGATGGCGTCGCATTAATGGATCAGCTCGCCTCAGTCTCCTCCTTCAATTTCTGGTGCTGGTTTATGTCAATGATGACCAGAACCTGAGTTTCTTGTATTTTCAATAGCTGGACGTAAGTTCTAGCGTCTGGTTGTGCCTCGTCAGCGAGCTGGAGTATGTCAAGCTCCAAGGATTCGGCAGCAACAACAATGGCTTCATCCACACAGTTTAGCAGCGCCCGTATCACCAAACAGTGTCTCAATGGCTCTAACTATCCATTCTGGTCCAAGAATGTTGAGCTATTTTTTAAAGGTCAGAGGAAGGTTTCTTATCTGACATCTAGTCCTCCTACGGATGAAAAACTGCTAGAAAATTGGCAAGCTGATGATGCACAGTTGCTGCATATCCTCTTTGATTCAATGGAACCTGCAATTTCCAATTTATTTTCCCATGTCAGTACCTGCAAGGAGGCTTGGGAGTATGCCAAGTTGCTGTATTCCAGCAATATGCTTCGAGTTTATGATATATCTGTTGAATTGTTTCAGTCCAAACAAGAAGGCAATTTGATTGAATATTTTGGCAAAGTCAAACGTGCATTTGAGGAATTCCACACTTTGCTGCCAATTACATCTGATATTAAGGAGATGCAAAGGCAAAGGGAGCAGTTGGTAGTAATGACATTCCTAGCTGGATTGAAACCTGAATATGAGCCCGTGAGAGCACAAATGCTTTGTGGAGAGAATCTTCCATCCTTGGCTGAAGTCTATTCTAGACTTTCTCGTTCCATGGCACAAGAAAGTCCATCCGATAACAATTCTGAAAAGTCAGCCCTTGCATCACAGTCTAATTGGCGAACTAGAGGAGGCCGTGGTGGTCGTAATGGCAGGGGCTGTGGTCGCCGTGGTGGTAAAGGGGGATGACCCTACTGCACATACTGTAACAATAATGGGCATGAAGAAGAAAGCTGTTGGAAGAAACACCCTGAGTTACGTGCAACCATTATGCATTATTCGAGCACCGTCCTTCTCCAACTACAGATTCACAGTCGTCCATCACTTTACCTCAAGATGAGTATACTCAGTACATGCAGTATAAGTCGGCACAACAAGCATTATCTTCTTCTATGGCATCTGTAGCTCACCAAGGTAATCCAACAGGTTGTTACATATCTAGTTCTAGTAAAAGGTCATGGTTACTAGACTCTCGAGCCACATATCATGTTTCAGGTACAAGAACCTATTTTGATCATGTTTTCCCTTTACCTTTATCTCATAATAATAAGCTCAGCGTTGCTGATGGTTCTACTGCTACCATTAAAGGCGTTAATAAGCTCAGCGTTGCTGATGGTTCTACTGCTACCATTAAAGGCGTTAGGCCTTCTCATCCTAGTTCTTCCCTCACTCTACATTCTACATTGTTTGTCCCAAATTTTCAGCTCAATCTTATATCTGTCAGAAAATTGTCAAAACAACTAAACTGCTCTGTCTATTTCTTTCCTGACAATGTCATTATCCAGGATTTGAAGACCAAGAAGACGATTGGAAAAGGGCGTGAATCACATGGAATGTACTACTTTAACGAGTTGCAACCCACTCAAGCTTGTTCAGTGTCTTACTCTCCTATTGACATCCATAGTCGACTTAGTCATCCATCATTAGAAAAATTAAAGAAACTTGTGTCAGGATTAGAGTCTGTTTCCAGTTCAAAATTCAAATTGTGAGCCATGTCATCTTGGTAAACATCACCGTACGTCGTTCTCTCCTAGAGTCAATAAAAGGGTTGAGAAACCTTTTCTGTTAGTTCATACTGATGTTTGGGGTCCAAGTCATGTTAAGTCAAAATTGGGATTCCAGTATTTTGTTATTTTTGTTGATGACTTTTCACGAATGACTTGGTTATATCTAATGAAAGATCGTTCAGAAATATTCTCTATTTTCTGTTCCTTTGGTACAAAAATCCAAAATATTTTTTATACCAAAATTTAGATCCTTCGGAGTGATAATGCTCGAGAATAGTTTTGTAAGCAACTCTCCAATTACTTGGAACAACAAGGTATCCAACATCAGTCTTCTTGTCCTCACACACCTTAACAAAATGGGATAGCAGAAAGGAAAATCCAACATATTGTTGAAACAGGTCATACCTTGTTAATTCACATGAATGTTCCAAAAACATTTATGGGGAGATGTTATTCTCACTCCATGTTTCCTTGTCAACCGTATGCCATCTTCCGTATTGGCAGGTAAAGTTCCATTCTCTACTTTCTTTCCCAATCAAAATCCCTTTTCTATCACCCCTTGTATATTTGGTTGTCTGCTTTGTCCATCAGCTTCAGTCAGGCACAGATAAGTTAGACCCGAAAGCTATAAAGTGTATCTTTCTTGGGTACCCTCGCATGCAAAAAGGCTACAAATCTTTTAGCCGTTCTTTGAACCGATGCTTTGTTTCTACTGATGTTACATTCTTTGAAGACACACCATATTTTTCTGATACTCAGCATATCTCTATTGTCAATGATGAATGTTTTCTACCTTTTGAACCAATCCTTTGTCAAACTGCTTCCACTGATCAGGTATTTGGGGTCCCGTTTATCTCCCTACAAACATCCCCCTTTAGCCCGTTTATCTCATCTTAATCTGCAGGTTTATTCCCGTCACACTCGTCAAAAAGTACAACCACGTGATTCACTTCCCTCTCCACCGGCTCCTTCCTCTTCAAATCCATTGGACAATGATCTTCCTATTGCTTTCCGTAAAGCCAAAAAGTCTTGTACAGCTCACCATATCTCAAATTTTGTTTCTTATGATTCGTTGCCTCCGTCCTATTCTGTTTTTGTGTCCATTTTATCTTCCATACCAGTACCTAAATCTGTTTCAGAAGCTTTGGCTCACCCTAGATGGAAACATGCAATGAAAGAAGAGATGTTCGCTTTGCAGGCTAATCACACATGGGACTTAGTTGCACTTCCTCATGATCAGACAGTTGTTGGTTGTCGATGGGT
>JBBYHH010077376.1:0-15459 GCA_038382905.1 Daphne laureola
CCGATCCGTTTCTTTCTTCAGATCGTAGATGATCAATGTTGAATGCTTAGAAACCAAATTGTTTTGGGTATGCTTTTGAATTGATATTCTGGGTATTATTCATGACGGAAAGCAATATACAATTCGCTTGATTTGTAGCTATTATCATTAATTCTCATTAATTGCTTCCTATTTCAAACCAAATCAAACCAAACTCAATTTTTGTTTTCTCTAAATATATATATATATATATATATATATATATGACGGAATAAACATTTGGTTGGACGGACTACAGTTGGTGATAATATACCTGGGCATATGTACTCAAACCTCCTATATGAATATACTTTTTGTACTTCAGTTTATATATATTTTGAGAAACAATCTTCAAAATTTAATCATATAAATGACTTAAATTTAAAATATTAAATTGTTTAAGCCATTTTTACTTAATCAATTTGATTTAATCATTTATGTGATTAAAATTTGATAATTCATTCTAGGTTTAAGTCAATGGCGTAAACTATTGACTTAAATTCAACCTAATAGTGAGTGTTTAATCTCAAGTGTGTCATTACAACCCAAATTCATAATGATAGTTAATTATGGATGTTTAGAAACATTATTATTCAATGTTATTACTCCCTTCGTCCTAAATGTGTTTTCATTTTTAGTTCTTTTATATAGATTAAGGTTGTCTTTAGTCCTTAACTCATTTTACAAAATTTCCATTATTGTCTCATTCCAAATTCACTCCCGCCCCTCTCAATCCACTCCTTAAACTTTTTGAGATTGTACATTTGTAAGGGTAAAAGTGAATTAAAATAAAACAAACATAAAAACAGGCCATTTCATTTGAGATATAAATAAATAAATAAATAAATAAATAAAATATTAATATTGTGAGAATACATTTATAACAGAGAGTATACGCAAAAATCTGACAAAATACATTACTATTTTAAACAAATTTGTGAGACAAATGGAATAGCCTTCCATGAGAAAAATGTTATGTTATGTAAAATGGGGTTGCAAGTCCCCTAAGTTTAGGTAAATAGGAAAATCAGTCTCCCCTAAATTTAGTGATTAGGGGGAGCTGGAACAATAACAAAGGCAAGGCTCAAATCAATCAAATCTACAGTGAGACAGACTAACCTTTCGATGAGGTCAAGATCGGTAAACGTTAGATAATCTTCATCACACTGCAATGAATTGCATGAGTAATTTCTTCTTACATCATTGATCATCACTTTTCCCTTTTTTTTTTCTCTTTTCCTTTCATCATCATCATCATCAATGCACTACACTTTAATCTCAGTTATGTTTGGATCAATGGTATGAAAATTATAGTGTGAATTAATTATTTAAAATTATAAATTCATTTAAAAACAAAAAAGGATATGATGCATAATACTAATGCAGAAAATGCCATGTACTACATCAGAACAAAAGTTGTTACAAACGTGATGGAAGAATAGAGAATCATAATCTCACAGGCTCTAACTCGTTTTGATTTCCGTTTAACTCGATTGATTAGCTTAATTTATGGAGTACTAGTTGTAAATCACCAAAATCTCCATGGATCTTTGTAAGGAGGAACATAATCTTCTGTCGGAGAGAGGAGGCGAAAGGAGTCAACTGTTTCTTTCAGGCAGGAACCCATCTGTGTTATGCAAGTTTGGCCAATTATGAATCACAATAATCTCGAACACCAAAACACATATACATATACACATAGAGAAAGAGAGAGACCTGTTCCCACTGTTTGTTTAGTGTTGAAGCACTTATAGAATATAGGTAACCTGCATGAAAGATTTCCACTATCAAGTAACACAAGAGATAAGTGCCATGGGATATGGCTACAAAGAAAAGGGTGAAAATTTTAGACACTCTGTTCGTGCCATGTTTCATCATGTGCATGCTGCATTCAAGACCTAAGATGATAGGGTTGTAACTATTCCGTCAAATGAAAGTTGCATCAAATAGGAAATCTGGTGAATTTTGTGATTCTAATTTTGCATAAACTAGTTAGGATTAAGGTGCGGTATGGTGATGATTTGATCGCTCTAAGCATCAAAAAGGTAATGTGTCGCAACCTTATGGGCAGAAACGAATAAGATGTTTTGCACCCTAATAGATAGAACATGAATGTACAGGGCAAACTAGACATACATGATCGCATCATACTTCAACATACTTTCACATATCACAGGAACTTCAGATGTTTGTACCTTCTCGTTCAGCTGTTGAAGATACATAGTGTCTGAAAAGGTTTGATTCTTGTGCCTGCAGAGGTCCGAAAATGATATGCAGCAGTTAGCATTGCTAATGCAACTAACAGTAGCTGAAAGAGAGTATCTTACTGTTCTGGTTGGTGACTTGCGGATCAGGTACTCGCAATACCAATATGGCTCTCCATCAATCTAGCAAAAAAGCAATACAACTTGCTCGTAACACTGTCAACTTACCGTTACTGTTTCATAATCATAAAGAAAGAATAGTGTCTGTATAACTGCCTGACTGAGTAACTAAATTTAGGCCAGCATTACCCTGTTCTGAAAAAGCTAGAGGATAGATAACTTGCACAATGTTTGAAATGATACCTCTCTTGTATGTGCATCAAGAACCGAACTCTCGGACATACGCTGAGTTGACGTGACTCGCTGGCAAATATATATACACCACATAAGTTTTCTGTAAGTTCTGAAATCTTAACGCATAATGCTCACAAAGGAAATTTATTATAATGAAGAAAATTTATATAAAAAAAAAAAAAAAAAACCAGTGTCAAATAATCAACTTTTTATGGCTCAAAATCTGCAAATAAATGGGAGTGTTACAGCATGAAACTAGCTTCCAAGAATCTGCATAGTATTTGCATTACCAGGGCAGATCTGCCAGACAAAACAGAATCAGCAACATCTTTTGGCGCCCATGTGTTCTTATCCTTTGACTTTAAGAACTGACTATTTGGGGGGCCTATCTGAAATTATTAAATTACTCCATAAAACAAGAAACATAAACAAGTAGTTTTCGGAACTAAAGCTAATGAACTGTTTAAGCTGTTCACGACATTACCGAAACAGATATAATGAGATTGTCCATAAAGTCAACACGTTCAGATACAATACGCAGGCGTGCATCAGCTGCACAAGTTCAAATTGCTTTTAGAAGACCACTTAGGTTCGTGTATCACTTCAAAATTATCCTATTCAGGCTGCAAATACAAATCGTGACGTGCTAACTTGATGATAATGGGTCTCCATAATAAATATATAAATAATGGCATCTACAGGCTGTTCATTCTGGAAGGCACAAGCTGTTAAGCAACAATGGAACTCACGAGAAAGTGGTGCCGCAGATGAGTATCGTTCTGGCTTCCGTGATTCCACCCTTCAGAAAAATGCACACAGTGTCATTCCTACAATTGTGGGCCACAAATTTCATATAAGTGAATAAATCTGTTTCCGTATAACCAATGATCAATTTATTTTGCAATCAGTGTTCTAAGTATGTCGTGAGATACTACCAGGAGAGCTATAAACAGTGTAAGGAAAAGGAACTTCAAATTGACAAGTACATCAATTTACAATTTGGACAATGAAGATTGTGCCATATCATAATTTAAACCCTCAAATAAACAAGAAATAACATCGCTCTCTATGGTTGTTAGACATAGGCTTAATGAAGTTTTTTGTTTGACAGAAAATCTAGGCATCATTGAATAGTGACCTGTTGCTTGAGAATTTATGGTATGTAATATACGCAGACATAGACAGGAACTTTTAGTTTAAGCAGGAACAGGTTTAAAAAGAAAACATTCACATCATGCAAAACAGATACATGTAGGAGAACACTTACCATTTGAATTCTAGCTTTTTAGATGGTAATTCAACCGGATATGAATAGGTATAAGCATTTATTTCATCTACTACTGAAGCACTTTTGAGATCTTCATCTGCAAGACAAGCTGCAACAGTTGGAGCTGTTAAAATTAGACTTGCATGCGTGGCACTCTCACCAGGAAAATCTAAGAATAGCGTAAAAGGAATATGATATATTCCGTATTCAGATTGTCAAACCAAGTACTTGTATTGAATTGACACCACCAAAACAGAAATTGTTGGCTGTAAATGAGGAAAAATGAAACAGATTTTCCGTCTAGAACAGCAGCAACTTGATGTGGTCTCCATGTCCATGAAGAATCTTGCATTTCATTTCTTAGAAAAATGCATTTCTACATCACACACACCCTTGAACTGAACATTTTGGCCTAGGAAGGAAGTGATCATCAATTTGAAAGCCCAGACCAGACAGCCATGAAGCTCAAATCATTCCATCAACATTTCTCCTTTCAAAAAAATAGAAAATTAAATGGTGTATATACTGAAAATGGGAAATCACCTCCACTTGGTAAAACAAAGGAGAAGGAACATGATAAACCAATGAGCGCTAAATCCCTCCTGTGCAAGTGCAACCCTTTCTCTGAAATGGGTCTTGAAGGGATAGCTGAACAAACAATTGAATCTTCATGTAATGGAAGACGCGTCGTCTGGATTAGCTTAGTGCCGCCATGGTTCCTGGAAAGTGTAAGAGTAAATAAGATGAGATGATAATCAAAAGGTACCGGAAAGACGAAAAGAAACCAGAGAGAGAGAGAGAGAGAGAGAGTACCTGAAGCAGTGGAGAGTTGGCAAGGAAAGGACTGAGTGAGATAAAGGAGCCATCTTTTGAATTCAGAGCTTCCACTTGTTCAGTTTTATGTTGTACTCAGCAAGCAGGAGGAGGAAGGGAAGGGATGAGGTGAGTGAGTCACTCCGCTCCGCTCTGTTTAGTTTGTAGCTCACGTTGATTTCACCCCAACATTTTATGGAATTACCTGATCATGTCCTTAGGCATTGTATTTGTCACAATGGACCACCATTTTCACTAGAGCGGAAATCAAGTGCAATGATTTGCCTTTTAAGTTTCTTATTACCCCTTCCCTCCGTTTTTAAAAGATGATGATGGTCTGAGTATCAATATTTGATTTAAATTATCACTAAGATAATATAAATAGTGATTAAAATATATGCGTAATCTATAAGATGCATAAGACATCACATTATTTACAGTTTGTGTCATTCGCATAGAAATCACGTTTTCATCTTCATCTTTCTCGTGCATCTAGACACTCGATGTTTCATGGTAACCTAGCAATTTCTAAATCTTCATCACAGTCACGCTTCTCATTTCCAACAACAATATTCGATTTCGATCTAGAAAATACAAATTTGTGCATCTTCGCCACCGTCGTCATGCTTTAAATGACTTGATATTGCCTTACAAATCATTACATTGACCACTATTTATCACTTCCATTAATAAAATTCAGTTCTGACTAAGAAACACATGCATTCATGTTTTACGGTCGTCATCAACACCATCACCATAATTCTGGCCGCCTAATATTCTAATGATGTTAATATTGATCAAGTACAACAATGATGTTGATCAAGTGTAAAGAGATGTTGATCACCATGTAAATCAACATTTATTCTGATGATGTTGTTCAAGAGAAATCATGATATTGATCAAACAAGACAACGATGTTGATTAGATGTAAGGAGATACTAATCACCATGTACATAATTTATCTTAGCGATGTTGTTCAAGAGAAGTCATGATGTTGGTCAACATTCATAATGTTAGCAAAACTAAACCGGGTAGTCCCAATGGTTGGAGCAAGAGCAGCTTACCGATAAGGGTGACTTATATACACCTCAAACTCAATTGAGTTGGGGCAGTGGAAAAGATCCCCTTTTACCCTTAACGTTTGGGTGATGGTCCATTTTTGCAATTTTTTTTTTCGGGTTCAAAAATACTACTACCGTTAAGGTTTGTGGTCCTAGTTTACCCTTATCCATGATATTAGCCGACGTGCTCCCATGATATCCACCGTGTGCCACTTATTGCCTTTAGAGATGCCGAGGTGGACTGATGATGTGGTTAATGAAATGTAATAACATAAAAGCTCAGACCATTGGCTTTCGAAAGCCAAGGGTTTTCTTTGTTCCTTTCCCAAATTTGAAGAACAGAGCAAAAGAGTACCGTTGCATACTACCATCGACACCAGCAATTTCCTCTCCCATTTCCGCCATCCGTAACTGTTGTCGGCCATGGTGATAAAGCAAGTTGTCCGTTGATGACCGAAGAGACAGTAAGTTGTTTTTGCATAATTTATCGTCCTGAGTTTTTTTGGGTTAGTTGAGTTTAAGAAAATTCCCTTTAATTCGAGTAACCATTGTTTAAACTTGTAGTTGATACCTTGATTTTTGTGTTCCTTTATCTTCCGAATGAGTTATTTATGTGATTCGTTGGTTTAGCTAGGCTGCTAGGGTTTTCTGCCAGATTGTTAGGGACTGGAATTTTAGTGGAAGTTGTTAATGATCTTAGTATGAACTATATGGTCTTATTTATGGTTAGGGTATAGTGAAATTGTCTGTAGGACATTTATGCAAGGTAAATTTTGTTCCTACGCTATTGTTAAGTGTGTTGTTAGTGTAGTTAGTTAATGTGTATAGTAGTTTCTTATTAAACAAGTTTCATACTGTTTAGTACTGATGTTTTACTATGTTTCCTTGTGATAACCTATGTAGGTTAGTGGGAACTGAATTTGTCTACTATATTCATCATGGTGGATATTTTTTAGAGGACTCTTATAGGTATGAGGGGTGGACAACTTAGTGAGGTTAGGGGGTTGGACTACTTTAGTGAGTGGGGTTCATTTGTTGAGTTTATGAGGAGAATAAATATAAAGGGCATATCAAGAATCTTCTATGTTACTACACACAGTTTAAGCAGCCCTGATGATGTGAGATTGATATGGGATGTTAGAAGTGCATCTGAGGTTGTGTTGATTCTGTTTGAGAGAAAGCAGATGATCTTGTACTGTGAGATTGCAGATGGTCCTAGCATCTATGACCCTGTTGATGAGTCTACAACTATTGTTGGTGATGATGTGGAACCAGAGAGGCCAAACATATAAGAAGGAAGATTGACTTTGACAAAGCTGTGACTTGTGGCATTGAGTAAAGAGGAGGTAAAGGCAAAGAGAATTTGATAAAGGATGTTGAGGTTTTGTTGGAGTCTGATTATGATCTAGGTACCAGAGAGGGGACATTTACTGCTACTGTCAGTGATGAAGAATACGTCTCAGCTCCTGAAGAAGGTGGGAGTGATGAATATGCAGATGGTGATAATGTTGTGAATGAAGAGGGGGATACTGAAGGTAGGAGTGATGAAGATGAGGATGAAGAGGGGGGTAATGAGGATGAGTTTGCAGGGAGTGATGATTTATATGAAGAGAGTGGAGAGGAGAAGGGTCTGGAGGGATATTCATCTGATTATGTGAGATCAGATGAAGAAGTTGATGTTGTGGAAGACTTCTTTGAAACACAGGAGGGTGTTGAGACTGAAACTAGATATAAGAGGACAAAGTGGCCAAGGTATGTCAAATGGATAAGTGGTACCTTTCTTAAAGGTATGAGGTTCACCTCAAAGGCTGAGTTGAAGGAATTGACCACTGTCTATGCTGTTACAAACCATAGAGACATTTACTTTAAAAAAAAGTGATAAGAAGAGGGCTGAAATAAGATGTCTGGAAAGTTATCCATCTAGGGTCTGGGCATCTTGGACCAAAAAACTCCTTTGCTGGAAGATCAAGATATTGCAGGAAGAACATCATTGCAACAAAGTGTATAAGCTGAAGTTAGCAACCTCCAAGTGGTTGGCCACAAGGTTTTACAGTGACTTGAGAGATAATCCGAGTATGAGAAGAAATGTGTTGAAGGAAACTGTGAAAAAAGGGTGTCAATTAGAGATTACAAATAAAATGGCTAAGAGGGTTAAAAGAGCTTTTAGAAGCAACTCCAAGGGCACAAGTCCTTATGAGTACAATTTGCTTAAGGATTATGTTAATGAATTGATTAGAACAAGTTCAGGTTCGACGCTAAAGGATTCAACGAAGAGGCCAACCCACAGAGACAATGCGGACTGTCGGTGTTCGCAGTGTTCGACGCTAAAGGATTCACCGGATTCGTCGACATTGATGGAGAAGAGGGCTTGATTGGACGAGATCGAAGGAATGAGATACTAAAACCCTAGCCCCCAATTTGACAGTGCTGAGGTAGATCGGTCGATCAGTTATTAGGGAAAATGATTGAGGGTGTTAGTAAAAATCAGAACAAAATTGATCAGTTACTAACACCTCACCAAATTAATTAGCCAACGTGGAAAAAAAAATGAAGGTATTATCGTAATTTCACACTTCTCTGTTAAATTAAACGGATCAAATGGATGGAAATGATGGAAATTGATCAAAAAGATGAAACAAGGTACTTATACATGTCAAATACTTAATTTGGGACTCAAATAGGTCAGACAAATATAAAGTGGGACTCGACGCGAAATTTACATATATACCCCAATAAATGTCATATGCCACTTCGGACGCCACATCATCTATAATCCAACACCTAGGCTCATCGTAACAGAATATTCTCCAAGATGTCGCCCGTCAACAAAAATAATAGCAATTGGGGACCAACAACGTACAACGGTAGCAAGGCAGAACCAAGAAACAAAAGAAAAATGTAAACCCGAACCCAAAAAAAAAATTGCAAAAAGGAACTATCACCCAAACGTTAGGAATAAAAAGGGACCTTTTCCCGTTGGAGCAGAGGTTCAAAGGGCTAGAATTTAGTTTCATTGCATCATTTTGCAGGCAGCCAATGTACAAAGTGGGCTGGCTGGCTGGCTGTTCAGCAGCTAAAAAGATCATACAGACGGATCAGACAGATAACCATGATACATATAATCAAACTGTATGCAGTAGTATCTCATACAACCACACCCTTTTCCCAACGTATCTATCCATCACCCACCCACCCACTCTTCTGGGTTGTCATGCCCGCTCATCTTCCACTCTTCTCCCACTCCTCTGTTGACCGTTATCATGACGCCCACCTGAGAGCGAAGCCAATATTGCAGCACTCGTTCCAGACTGCGCATCCATCACGTTTTCACCAACTTCACTCTTGCAAAGAGGACAAGAAGCATTGATCTTAAGCCACTTGTCTACACAATCCTTGTGGAAGAAATGAGAGCAAGGCAACTCCTTCAGTTCATCATTGTTTGCATACTTCGCCAGACAAATGCAACATACCTACACCACAATCACCAACTTTTACTGTCAGAACAATGATCACATAAATACTAGCAATAACCTGCTTCATCTGCACTATAACATCCAACCAGATACGATTTTGGAAGTAATGAAAAACACGTCTAAGAGAATTTGTAAAAGTTTCTTCAAAAACACGGAAGACTAGCAAAATACTAACCGCATCTTCACCAGAGATAACACGCTCTTTTTCTGTCCCAACAGCAACTATTCCACCTTCACCACCGGAGTTCGTATCTCTACCCTCATCACTTCTTCTTCTCTTCACCTTAAACTTATAGGTTGGCAAAGCATCAATAGATTCTGGGGTCGCCCCTCTAGTCTGTGCCAGATCCTCTCTGAACCCAAGAATGGATATGATGCAAGGCAAACAGCAGCATATTGTTGCACACAGAATGAAGGGCATGGCATACCCAATACAACTGAATGTTAGAAATACTATACACAACCTGCATAAAGAAAATTATACCAAAAGGGATTAGCCCTGAAAAGCAACAAACTGAAACTACGAACTTCTTCTAATCATCAAAGAGTACCTGTACATGTTTGGAGCCTCACTGGCTGATGAATGCCCTCCAAAAATCCAAACGTTACCAACCACGAACCACACTGCAAAGAAGCAATCCAAAGCCATTTTGAAGTACTCCACGAGAACCTTGACTCTGCATGATGAAAATCAGCACAATTATATTGTAAGAATTGTTGATAGGATTCAACTTAAAGGACCTACATACTTAAAACGGAATAACAAGAAAACAGTATTGGTCATTGGGTTTGAACAAAGATAGCTTAAACCAACTCTTTCTTAATAGAATGAAAAACAACACACATTTCAAACGAGTAGCATAATAGGAGGATTCAGAGCACTACCTTTCAAACAGGAAACAGAGAACATTTTGTTGGGGAGATGACAACTAAACAAAACGTCCAGGAAAGATCAGACAGAAAACTCAAAGAGTAAACGAAGAAGCTTAGATTAACAAATTACTCTTTCACTAGTGTTTCCAGATCTATTCTTACACTAGAATAGACTAATATTCCGTTCATGAAATGAATATAGCCAGAGATATGGTTTTAAAGAGAATAAAATGAACGTTATACTACATTTAGCACAAATGTCGATAGGACTGCATTTGTATGCTAGCGGTTAGCAGTTCCGAAGCATGCTAAGATGAAGTCAAGGCTGAGTGGAGCACTTTTCTACAGAGCATCATTGATGCAGCAGAACAAAAGCATAGGTATTAGCACTATTAAAATGTTAAAGTCATCTGGGACTTTAAGTTATAATTATTGGTTATGAAAATTACCTTCTACTACTAGACAGCAGTAAATTTGAAAATTTTCAGATACTTGAGTTTTAAATCAGCAATCCCCTCTTCTAAATTATGAAAAGTTCCCTTTATGATTTAAGAGCTATGCAAGTACTTGTATTAAAACTCCAAGTCCTAATCTGATTCCTCCTACTAGGAATAGGTTTTTGTATCCTAGATTCTAGAAGGAATTAGACTTCTAAGGCTCAACGTGTGCATATGAATTCTTTGACCATGTTAAGACTTTCATTGTTCCAGAAAATCTGAGAGTTTGATGCTCTCTGAGATAGTATGATGCATTTTAGCCTTAAGACTTAGGACTTAGGAGTGATGTGAACGGATACTTGGCTGTCATGTCTACAGTTTTCCTATCGTTCTCTTCTCTGTTCTATCATTTGCAGAACTTCACAAACCTAATCAGTCCCCTAAAAGGTAGTAGATTTCAGCCAAGCTCTACAACCCCTTCACTATCCCTACATCAGGCATTTGTGATTTTACTTTTCAATATTAAAGGGACATT
This sequence comes from Daphne laureola, assembly GCA_038382905.1. NCBI lineage: Eukaryota > Viridiplantae > Streptophyta > Magnoliopsida > Malvales > Thymelaeaceae > Daphne > Daphne laureola. The sequence continues at coordinate 11,036 of JBBYHH010077376.1, forward strand.
TGATTCCAGATCTGTTAGTGTTAAATCAAGAGAAGACTTGCCACTCAGAAAAATGTGTTTACTATTGTTAGACTATGATCACTTGATGCTTTCACAGAAATTTTGTATCAGTGTAAGAAAGATAACCCAAAGAAATATCAAAACACCAAAATAAATACTACATAACTGATGAGAAAAGAGAAAATAACAACGGGAATGCTACTGAAACTTCAGTAGACTTATAAGGAATTCAAGGACAACAAATTTATACCTTGCACTCATTACTGCATTTTGACTACCTCTGGGAGCAGCACCATTAGATCGGCGATCATCCGCCTCAGAAGTCCTTGTGACGGATAGAGAAAATGGCCCTGCAGGCACGCTGATTTGCGAAGTTTGGCGAGACTGGGCTGTATCTTGATCAGAACCTGGACTGCGATGACAATAGCGCCAATAAAGAAGAGGTAGGGTTGCAAAACAACCACAAGAATAACCTATGATCCACGCACGAAGTGGGGCATGCGGATCTTCATTCTTTGACAAGGCTAACACAACGATGGATGCAACAATTTGGCTCACTGTAAGAGCCAGTTCAATTGAAATCCATAAACCAGAATTTAGTGGGCTTCGACGACGACGAGCATCCCCTCTCCTCACAGTTGAGGTGTTTCTGGAGTTTGCCCCATTAGAAGAAGATACTGAAGATTGAGGAACAGACGCTCTTGTACTACTCGATGCCCGTTCTTCACGATGCAAAACCTCTGATCCAATTGAAGTTCTATCATGTGTTGAACTAGGTGAAGCAGCATCAATACTTCTTTGTATGTCAATCACATGTTCAGCAACATTAACATTCTCAGACCGCTCCATTAGCAACGGGTAAGTGTCAGTTCCCCTTTCAGAATGCAGTCCCGATGAGGGAACATCCATCTAAGTTCCCAACACAGGAAGAAGTTGAAAGCATAGAATCTACAAACTTCAAATGGCAGAAACCAACTTCTGTAACTGTTTATCCAGCTCCTACAACTTTAACTTAGTGGGTATCATGCAGGTTGATTACCATAGTCCCTGTTCCGTTCGGGGGGCAAAGAAAGAAGTTAACAACCATCTCAGAATTGAATGTAATGCTCTCTTTAAGACCTTAAACATAAATAGTTACTGCTCGAAATGACAAAATACAATTGTACAAGGAAAAGCAAGAAACAGCCAGATAAATATTTCACTCTTAAATTCCAAAAGAAAATCCGACCAACAAAATTTAGTTACATTCTCCACAGGGTTCATTTCAAACCCAGTTATGGGAACATACGAGTAATTAATATAACAAGTCCCTGACTCATTCATTCTCTCTTAATTTAACTGCAGGTAAGTACCAACATAACAAGGCATACACTCAAAATCAACATCTAGAACATAACAAAAGCAAGATTCCAAGAGGACGATGAATGACCCGTGAGGGGTTGAGGACGATCAAAATCTTTAAACTTTCGAGCAATCGAGAGGAAATAACTTTCCCTAGGCATCCAGGTGAAGAGTGCAAGATTTAGAGAAAACGCGTTGACTGAATCCGAACTACAATCGAGATCAGTTCCAACAACTGAGGACGCCCTAAGAGTGAAATACGTAAACCCAGATAAAAGTACGCAACAGACAGACGGCCAGCTGTTAGACAATGAAAGAGCGGCGAAGAGAAAACGGATCGTACCGAAGAAACACGCGCTACGACGGAGGAGGTGACGGAAGAGGGTGTCGTGGAATTGGGAAGTGGGTATTGGCCACCGATTCTTGGTTTAGAGGTAAGGTTTTGTCTGTATCTGTGACAGGTAGAAGAAGAAGAGTCAGCTTTCGACCTCCATTGCTTCCCTGGGTAAGCTTGGAATAAAATTGGACTCCCTTTATTTATTTTACTTTTTTTTTTACTTTTTTTTTTTATTCTTTTTAAGAAAGAAAAACAAACTTTTCGTTATTGTTTTTCTCCATGATACAAAGCGTTGTCTCTACTTCCTCCTTATTATTTCTTCCATTTCAGAATTATTAAAATATTTTTTTATTATTTTTATAATATTTAATTTATATTTTATTTTTATAAAATTATAATATATAAAATTAAATAATTTATATATTTTTTATAATTTATAATTTAATTTTTTTAAATATATTTTTTATTTTTTTTATTATTATTATTTTTAATTAAATTTTAAATTAAATACTATAATTTAAAATAATAAAAAAAATATTTTAATAATGAATGGAGGAAATGATATTTTGTATTTTTCTTTGGATATACCGTCCGACTTGTTTTTCACTTTCCCTGTAAGAACTAAGAAGTTCAACAAATACAACTTGGTTTTAAAAATAAAATAAAAAACGTATTATTATTAAAAAGAAAGGTGATAACAATAAAGAACCGTAAAGAAATCTAAATTTTGAAAATTGAGTTTTTTTTGTCCTGATTGCACGACTTGAGACACTGGTTAAGTCTCTACACTAATCTCTTCCCTTTTTTTTTATTTTAAATGTCAAATCTACTATCAATCTTTTTCTTTAACAAGTTTCATATATCAATTTCAAAAAAAAAATCAGTTCTTTTTCAATTTTCACTAAATGAACATGCCCCTGATGTTTTTTTGATGAAAAACATACCCCTGATTTAGTTACTCATCATTTGAATGATCTCTTAACTTTGCTAGTTTAATGTTGGTTCTGTTGTTTAGGACAGTTAATGAGACGATAGGATTCAAATTGAATGTCATTATACTATATAGTCATTATAGTATATAACTTTCGTAAAATAAATCTCATCACTTTTATTACTTACATATGAATTATCCTAAATATTTTTTAATATAAATCACTTGATAAGCATTCGATATGAACCGACTTTTATCTTGAAAAAGTTTGATAAAGACTCATCTCATTAACAAGCCTATCATCATCTAGTTTTTCATTAAGTTTGATGTTATCTTCTCGTGTTCATTTCAATATCCCTCCTCAATATTCAATTTACGTTAATACTTTCAAAATCTTACTATCTAGTTCATATCCCTTCCAATCCAAAGTTTCTCTCCCACGCCCTGGTAAGTTTAGGGATGAAAGTTGGGTCAGATTTGCTGGATTCAGGTTCAGGTCAACTCGAATCTGAAAATTTGAAACACCTTCTCTATAGTCCAAACCCAAGTCATTTTTATTATCGCGGTTAACCCAAAATTTTCAGGGTGGGTTATGTTTATAATCCGATTTTATTATTTGGCTAGGTTAATAAAAAAAACTCCTATTATTTTTTATATGCTTTAAAACTCCTCCCAAATTCAATTTTCTTCGAGTTTTCACCCATCACTTTTCACCGTTTCAGTTTTTCAATTTTCTCCCACAATCCTCTTTACTTCGACCTCCCCAATTCCCCTCATCCACCATCCACATTGTCGTCCACCTTCATGTTTTCGCCGCCCACTTCGGCCAACTCTCTCTCGAGTCTTGACAACCGCTCCAATCTATTGTCGTTCTACAAGCCCTTGACCCGCCTATCTCTTTCCTCTTCCATTCTTTGCTTTGATTAACAGTCTGCATAAATTGTCCGCCATAATGGCCTTCACTCCGTCTACTTTGATCGTCATTATGTACGTCGTTCGATTCTCTGTGGTGCGATGAGGGGAAGGTGGTGATTGGTGAGACAATGAGCTCGGGCTGGTGATGTGAGGCGTTACGGCTAGTGTGGTTAGTTTCTGAGAGGCAGAGAAAGTGAGGTGGGATTGAGAGAGGCAAAAAGTTTGGAAATTAGGGTTAGTGTGGTTGGGCTCAGTGGGTGAGGGTTAGTGTGGTTCGGCTGAGTGGGTGGGCTTGAGTGGGTTGGGCCACGAGTTTCGGGTTAAACTCAACCCTAACCCGAGTTTACCCAAAAATATCGTGGGGTCGGGTTCAGGCTAGTCAGGACACTTTCTCACCCAAAATCGACCCTAACTCGACATTTTCAGGTCGGGTTCGGGTTGAATTTCGGGTCACGGGTTTCACTTACACCCCCTAAGTTATTTTTCCAAGTTTTATGTATCCCTAGCTTTGGTCGCAAGCCCCAACATCCTCCCAACTTGTCCAACACAACCAGTCACTCCCCATAGCGCTGACAACCCCATCAAACCACCGTTAGACACTGATTGACGACCCTTTCACCATATTAAAGGCTGGAGCACTGACCGATTGCAAAGTTCTTCATCCATATATATCGACTGGATCAAAGGCTGAAGGAGAAGAGGCTCGTAAGGATGACAGTTGGAGGCCACAGATCTTGGTTAGCCCCAGCGTCAACCGCACGCTGCAAGTGAGGTCGCTACTAAGCCCAATTGCGAGCGGTCGGTTGTCACCACCGCTCCGTTAGAACCATCAATCATTAGTGCGGAAGCGTATTTATTCTGAGGCGGCGGATGACTTAAGTTCCAATTCCTTATTATTGT
>JBBYHH010077487.1:0-15456 GCA_038382905.1 Daphne laureola
TAACAGAAAATGTAACTGGATTAACTGTTGAGGGGGGTAGTTGAAGGTTTTACAATACCTTAAGGGGGTTTCTGCAGATTTTTCAAAATCGAGGAGGGAAACTGGAGATTTCACCTAATCTCAGGGAAATTTTTGTAAATTATCCTATTTTGAATTGTTGGGAGGTCCACATCCCACCTCACACTACATGTGACAGGGACGGACCTACCATAAAGACACATGGGGACACGTTCTCTGAGTAAAATTTTATAAATTATAATCGTAATGACAGTAGTTTTTGAGTAAAACAAAATATAATGATCATTTGGAAATCAAGTACATAGTTTAAGGGTTAACTAGTATTTAGAATAAAAAAGAAAGAAACACGCTGGAGCCAGACATTCTCAGTATCAGCCCACTCAGGAACAAATGGTTGAACTATGTATGTAGTCCTTAGTTTCTATTGAAGTAATAAAACTTTTTCTTTTTCGTACAAAGTTTAATTTTTTGATAAAACTATAAGAATTAGTCATAAATATGAGTTTTATATTTTATAAAATTGAAATATTTTATCACAATATTTTATTATTTAGTTCAAATTAATTAAAAAAATTATTACAGTTTCAACTTTTTTAAATAAATAACAATTTTATGTTTGAAATTAAATAATCCATATATAATTAAATATTATCTAATCTAACAATCTCCCCTCCCCTCCCCCACAAACACTTCTTTTTATAGTTTTTACTTGTCATTGTTTTTTATGTATTAAAATTATGAGAAATATATGTATATAATATGAAAATTTTAAAATTAACAAAAAAGAAATCTAAAAAAACCCCTTAAAAAATAAGAAATAAATTGTGCCTTCATATGCCAAAAATCTTGCGCCCGTCGTCACTGACATGTGGCTTTGTTACTGTTGAGCTCTCGACACCCATTTTTATTTTATTTTGGTTCTTTTAGATGAGATTTATTTGCATGTTATTCCCTTTTCTTTGTCTCAATTTATACATATGAACCTTCTTATAAAAGGGATAACGCATTTTTACTCGTGGTTTAGAGTATTTATGTAATTAAGATTTCTTGGATAGGCAACATTTGGGATTGACTTTCTTTAAAAATTTTCAATTAATCAAATTACACCTTACTCTCTCAAAAAAAAAATACAGCTTAATTCTTTAGAAATCTTTTTTCTTCATTTTGATGCTCAATCAAATTTATGATTGCTATTCTGGGCCTGATGGTATTTTAAGGCCTTTACTTAAAGCCCATAGAAAAAATACTGGGCCCTGGGAACTCATGATGGGCCGTAAAAACAACAAGTCCTAAACTTGAACCGTTTCAAGTTCGTCCTTTGTTCTTCGTCTTTCTTGCTTCCTGCGGTGCGGTTTTGTTTCAGTCTGCAATCCATGGAGGCCTCTGGAAAATGCGAACGGAAAATCTTCTCGAGAATTAGCCGGAAAAGTTTTTCCCTTTGAAAACCGGTCGCAGGAAATGAGCAAAAGCTTGGTTAATTTACACGTACTCGCGGACGGACTAGTCGATCGTAATGGAACCTCCCAATTTCCAACCCCAATTCTCGCTTCCATCGCCATCAAGGGTCAGACTCGTCAAGTCCATTCTGCGTGCTCTTGTGGTATCCAACGTTGCCTTGGGAGGTAGATTGTTACGCCTAAACTCTGGAACTAGTGGTTCTTTTGTTTTTTCTATTTGGTCCGTATGTCATCCACAACCTGTTCGACTAATTGCCTAGCTGAGTTCGTATTTCGAGTTACTTATGGAATGGCAAGCTGTGTCTGGTTCGTCTTCTTAGCTATGGCCAGTGAGACTCTTTATGGTGTTTTTGGCGCAGCTTACATGTTTTCGAAAGTGAAAACGAAGTCGGGGGCTGAGGAAAGTAAAGCCCAAAAGCCAGCAGCAGAGGAGTCAGGGAAGAAGATGGAGGATGTTCCTGCTGCTAAAGAAGAGGTTGATCCTTACAGTGACCCGTACCTGTCGATTCAAGAGGAATTTTTTAGGCCTCCTCTTACATTCGAGCCTACAAAGGTCGAGGGACCATTATCCCAAGAACAGCAGCGGCAACTTTTCAAGTGGATGTTGCAGGAGAAGAGGAAGATAAAGCCTAAGGATCGTGTAGAGAAGAAGCGGATTGATGAGGACAAGGCCATCCTCAAACGCTTCAACCGTGCAGATACCGTGCCCAGAATTTAATTCCTTTACTGTGAGATGGAAACTACTATTGAGCTAACCAGATTCTTCTTCTGATTTGTAGAGAGGATATGAATCTAATTTCTTTGAAAGATTCTTGCTTTATACTCAGTTTACTGCAGTCTTTATTAGGGACTACTGATATTTGATCCAACGAGTTAGTGTAGTGATATTACTTGTACCTCTGATGAGCATATTTTGTCTGAGCAGGTGTTATGAGATTTTTCAAATTCTTTTTACTTTTGATACATCAAGAATCACAAGGAACACAGTTATGCCTTGGTTCGGTTTGATCTGGAACAATGTTAGCGGACAGTTACATATCTGGTACATTGGTAAAATGGCAAGAGGCAGAAGCTTTTTTGAAAACAATTTTTTACTTGGGATTTACCCCTTTTAAACCTGAAAATGACAAACTGGTAGGCCCGAAACTTGGGAGTTTTCTGATTGGCCTCTCTTGCATTGCATCTACTGATTGTAGAAACTTGTTTTACCAAATTTGTTTCTTATCCCCGTTGGTTTGTATTAATGGCAAGAGCACAGGTGGGGTCATTGTGGTAGACATTGCTTGACTACCAGCCACACATGGTTCTTTCCATCCACCACTATCTTGCTAGTTTGTCTCATGTGTCTGTCTCGGCCACATACAATTTTTGTCTTTCCACCAGTCCTATCGTTTCAAAGAACTAAATTTGCAAATTGCTTTCATGGAGCAATGTTCACTTCATTTCGGCTCTCAAGCTCGTTTCAGGTGATTCCACACAGTTCTTTATGCCAGGAACCATCCATGTTTCAGGTACTAACATTTTGGACCTAGCAGCAGTTTGGGACTTGGGAGTTTTGTCCATTTGTGTTTACTTTTGGGTAACGTTTCCTGGTTTTCGCCTCATTTCAGTACTGGGTTTCGAGGCTCTCCATTCATCACCAGCTTCCTCGCTTGTATCAGTAAAAAGTGAGCTTTCTCATTTGTTTCCTTCAGTAGCTGTACCATGTTAAAATATTGAGTGCTGTTGTATAACTGGCCATGTAGTTTCTGTCGGAAAGATGGAATTTCAGACTCTGGGCAATGGTGATTTTGCATTGTAAGGATTCTGCTCAACTCATCTTTCTATTTATCACCTACATTGTTTTGTTACATATGAGTTGTTTTTGATGATTTTCTGGTATAACTACCTTCTTTGTTCCTTTATAATGGCGTGCAGCCCACTGACAAGCCTTCGTGATAAGCTAGTTGTGACACTTGAAAATGCCGATGGGAATGTGATATCGCGTACAGGTCTGTCTGCATTAATGTCTAATGTGAATCATCGATATGCATTAGACACTTTAGACTGATTGCGGTCCCTGATATTGCTGGCCAGTCATTGAAACCAAGGATGTAGTTGAGAAAAGGGTCTGGGTTGACAATTTTTTCATTGATGGAGGTGGAATTGTACACATGAAGTTGCAATTTGTCCTCAGTGAAGAGGAACGCAACAGAATCCGTGCTATTGTATGTTTTCTCTAGAAGTTGGAGTATTATTTGTGGGCTGCATTTGCATTCCATATAATTTTTGTTTTCCTTTCATCTACAGAGAGAATCTGCATTGAAGAAAAAGCGTGATGAACAGTGTAATATGCCAGTACCTGCTTTTGCTAGATTTGAAGTGCTAGGTGTAGTACTCTCCCAAGGAACTTATCTGTTTCATTGGAATTAGTAGAAGATATTGTTAAGCAGTTCCAATTGTTCATTCCATTTCTCTTAGGATGATTCAGATGAAAAGGATAGTTTGTCTTCAACCAGAACCAGTGCCGCCTCATCTGTGATAGATGATCCTCCAGCTGAATCAGATGCACTGAATTGTGTTGAAATGTCAACTTCTGGTGGGTCGTCCATGTTAGCAAAATCTGCCATTCCCTCAAGCAACATGGTAAGGGCTGATAATACTAATCAAAATGAGGTCAATCATATCAGGAAGGTGGGAGTTGCAGATAGAAGTCACAGCAGTGTGAAGAAGATGATAAATGCCTTTGAAAGCAATCAAATTCAGGTGAATAAAGTGCTCCCACTCCCACCTACCATGCAATTTGTCAGATGAATTTCTGGGATTAACATCTATTGAACTCGTTGACAGGTTTCAAAACCTACTGAGAAACCACCTCCAATAAAATATCAAGTTAGAAAGATTGAAGCAGGGTTTCCCTTAGAAACATCGTCATGCACACATTTCAGCACAGGAGAAAGGAGTTTAGCAGCAAAGCCCAGTATAGGGAGGACACAAGATATTCCTAGGGAGTTGCAACAAATCAAGGCAGCCAAAACACAAGAATGTGAAATAAGTAGTTTACCCTTTAATGAGGATGTAGCTTCTCAAGGCACCAAGCACCTATTGTCTAGTTCAAGGCTTGTTCATGAAGTGGCAGAAGGTGGTTTGAACTTAACATGTCAGGAAATTACAGAAGGAACTCTCTCAAACAATTTACAGATGCAAGATACTGCAGATTATAATCTTGAATCAGGATTTTCCTTTCCAAGAGATCATTACTTCAGTGGACATTCTGGTCTATGGATATTTCCTAATGAAGCAGCAATCAGTTGTGCAACTACCAGTATCCAAGGAGTGGTGAATCCTTGAAACATCATATATCAACACCATTTATTTTTTCTTCTCATTTTTATATATCAATAGCTCTTGCAAGCTTTAACTATTTTTTTGTGTGAACAATTCCAGTTTCGTACCAGTGCTGATTCACATGATGCTGAGAAGAGTAATCAAAATGTGAAGAACGAGAAGACTGTGCAAGAAGTAAACTCAGATGATCAAAGAGATCCATTTGGGCAGGTTTGATTTCTGTTTTTGGTAACAGTTATATTTGTTGATAATGCTGAAACAAGATAAGAAACACTGATAGGCCATGTCAGAAATTACATAACGCCTGAAACAAGTCAAAAAATTGTGTATAAAGCGCAAGAGAAGATTAAACAAAGCAATCTTCAATCTGTACTCATGTCTGACACTGTGATGCAAATCTGTTCTAATGTCATCTACATTTGCATTTTATTGATACTTGTGATGTGCTTGCCATTTGTTTAATCAGCTGAAGTTTTCCTCTTGATCACAGGTGGTGAAAATTGCAATCGTGATAGGCTTTGCCACCTTGGTTCTCCTTACAAGACAGAGAAAATAATGGTATAAAATACCTTATAGCGTACATCTTCGGACAGAACCTGTAGCTGTAATATCAACCTAAGTTTAAGGCTTAATATATCCTTCGTTTCTTGTACCGATCAACATGCCTCATCTTAGGATTGACTCTAGTTTAATGTTTCTTTGTTGCCTGGTGAGGAATGGGGATGCTGAAAATTATCTTCAAGCTCGAATTTTTGTCCTTAGATTTGGTTTTAACACTCAAATTTGACCACATGTTTCCACTCCTAACAAGTTTACTCCTTACATTCTTATCCCTCCATATTTGCCACCCTTCCTACCCTCCTGTCCACCCCACCAAGCCCCAGTAGACCAACTGCCCAACAAAGCTGTGCTGCCTAAACCCCACAGCCCTTCTGGCGCCTTCTAGCCCACCTTCAGCCCTTTGTCGCCTAGCCCCATCGCATGGCCCTTTCACACCGCATGCTTGTGCCCTATTTCTTCTCTAGATTCACCGGTCTGGTGCTGCAATTCGGCGATCCTAGGTTGGGATCCGGTGGCTCTAGGTCTCAATCTATGACTCGATGTATTTTTTTTTTCTGTTCCAGATTTTGCAATGGAGGTCGGCAATGGTCAGGTGGTGGTCGGTGGTGGTCTGGTAGGTGTGGTAGGTTTAGTTGGAGTTTGAAAACTTTTGGGTAGAATTGTGAAATTTATAATTGTTTAGGGTGATTAAATTATTAGGTTCAAAATTTAAGGTATCAAGTTGATTTTTTAAGTAAATTTCAGGAGTTAAAATTATCATTCTTTCCAAATATCCGTTAAACTTTAGAGAAAATTTGGCTTGTTAGTGCACTTTACTTGTTAGTAAACTTCAATAAATATGATAGAGTAATTATATTTCAGAAAATTTCATTAGATTTAACAGACAAATTATAGGAATGATGAAGATAGAAAAGAAGACAAAAATCTCAAATAAAATCCTAAACTATTTGACTCGTAACGGTTCGGTCATCAAACTATTTAACTGACCACCCTAAACTCCTTGTTTTGTACCGATCTAATCCTTTTATCTATTATCCATTGATGTGTCTGACGGAACTACACAAGTGGACGAGCAGGGGCGGGAATTAGAGAGATGAAGGGGTATAATGGCGGGAATTAACCTAATTGTAGGTAAATTGAACATGAGAGCAGAGAGTGAAATGAGAGAGTAGAGTGAGAGTTAGTAGAGGAAAAGATTCGCCTTTCTGGAGTAGAATCAAATCGGTTTGATTCTCTGTAACTGCAAAACCTGATTTTGAAGTGCGTATAGAAGAAAAGTATGAAATCTTTATTTTTATTTTATTTGGTTTTGTTGATGGAGTATGTCTTTAATTGGTGAATGCTAGAGATTGATATAAGTAGTTTAACTATTTTCTATTACTTTCACTAACATGTTTCTGGTTTAGTAGCGTAGTCAATTTGGTTGGTAGGGACTAACATGTTTCTGGTTTGGTAGCGTAGTCAATTTGGTTGGTAGGGTAGTGAATAAGGGTTAGAGTGTTATGGTCCGTGAGTTTGATCTAATACATTGTTCCCCTTTTTATTTCACAAATTTTTGAAACCCTAAAACACTCAATTTAATCACACCTTGATATCCTACCTATCAACAGAAAAGTTCATCTCACCATCCACCTATACTGGTGTTAACCACGTCATAATAGAAAACTGAATATTCCATAAAGATGTCCCAACATAACGGCAGATCGCCAGATCGATACAAAATAAGAAGTTAAGTGATTTATTTGACCCATTAATTAATTTAATAACCATGACGAATCAAATAATTTAGAGTTTTATTTGAGTTTTTTATTTTGAAAAGAAAGTTGAAGTGAGGACTTCAACGAAATAATATATTATACTATCTACTCTGTCACAGTAGATGTGATTTGGTGAAGAGTAGTTATTTCCTCTCTTCTATTGTTTCTTTGTTTTGTTCACAAAGCTTTTAAACGACGCCGTATTGGTGTGCATACCTCAATTCACATGCATGCACCGATAAAACATGTTCCAAACTGTTTCGTCTTTTACTCTTCAATCCGTCACTGCCATTTCCATTTCCTCACCAAAGTCACCTCAAAACCCGATTCTACCTCTCCCTTTTTTTCCCCGGCTTTTATTAGTTTGGGATATTATTTTTAGCCACTTACTTTTCTGTTTCTTTTCATACTGATCCCAAACGTTTTCAAATTTATAATTTATATCTCTATTAAATGTTTTAACTTGAAAGAAATGGTGACTTTGTCACTAATCTTTTCATAATCTCTCATTTTACCATCAATATTTTTTCTGAGGTAAAAATATCATCAACATTTTGTTAAATTGTAAGTTTGCCACTAGACCTCCAATCCTGAAGCAATCAGTAGCTATTGGAGACGGATGCACTCACAAACGATGTGTCACAAATCAGGGAACATATCGATCGCTCTGGTGTGACAAATTAGAGCCTAGGTTAGTTGAATTGAGACCAGGAAAGTCACGTTTTCTATCTTGGATTTGTTGCGATTAATGGTACTTTGTTACTCGATGAACGGAAAAAAGACTGATATTGATTTGATGGAGATCTGACAAATGTTGAGGTATAATTTTTTCTTCCAAATTAACGGTTTTGACATGTCATATTGCACTGTCGGCTCAATAATGATAAATTTACCTCTAAAATAAAACGTTGATAATATTTTTAATCCATAAAAAAGATAAATGATAAAATGAAAGATCTTTAAAAGGTTGATGGCCAAATTATCCCGGAATGGATATATCTCACGTGTTCATATAATTTATTCAGTTTGTTGTCTTTGTAATCATTTTGTTTTTCATCCTTTTTTTAATAACAATACTTCTATAACAATAATACTTAATCGGTCCGCTGCAAAGTGCGGACACCTAATATCTCGTTTAAAGCTAAAGACTATAGATTTGCTCATTTGTAAAGAGAAAAAGTTCAAATAAATTGTAAAAAGTTTAACAATGACTGAAAAATCTAATGGGAGTTAACAACTGAGATTGCAATGGTTTGTCTAGGGTCGTGAATCTTTTTTTTATTTTTATTATTAATAAAAAAGATTTATTTGATTAATGATAATTTATTATAAAATAAATTAAGCACGATTAAAGAAAGAAAATAAGATAGATGGAACTAAATCAGTCTTCAGAATAAGAATAAGACACTTCCATCCTAGTTATATCACTATGAAAAATTAAAACAAAAAAACCTAGGTTCTTTTTATATGGTCTAAAAAAATCAAGAAAACTCATGACCACTATGACATGAAAGAAAACACTAACCTCATGCAACAAACAACAAACAACAAACAACCACCACAGAGCAAAACAGGGAAAAACAAAAACAGGTGGGATTCGTTCATGATTCTCTTCCTCCGCCGAGGGTTTATCGCTCTCTTTCGTTCATAGACATCGCCGGTGTCGCGAACGGCTGCTCCACTCCTGAATCGCGATTTCAGCATAGAGCTTGAGCTTCGGTCTTAAGAAGCTCCCTTCAATCGAGTCGCAGGTTATCTACTGTAACTTTTGGGATTTGTAATTGCAAGCTTTGGCTCATTTCTGACTCTTACGTGTTGAACTAAAGATGAGACTATTTGTTCCTCCCCTTGAATCATTACGTGTTAATAACATTAGTTCGATATGTCTCCTATGGTTAACAGCTATAGGTAAATTCATGGTTGAAGCTACTAACGTGAGTGAATATCGAATTCGATCTGAATCTTTTTTTAATTTTTTTTTTAAAAAAAAACAGTTGTTGTCCTGTTTCATTTTCTTTGTGATTCTGTTCTGCTTTACTTTCCTTCAATTGGGCTGACTTCGATCAGTTTCTTTGTGCCTTTTTCTTTTCAGTTGATGCTGTTCTGTTTGGATATAAGCATTATTTTTTTTCTTCATATAAACGTTATTTGATTGCATTTAAAATGAAGAGAAATTGCTTTGCTTCAGAAGGAATTTGTGGTTTGTTGCACCGTGTTTGTTCAAAATGCAGAGTTTCGAGCGACTGTGCAACTGTGCAAGCTAGCATAATATACAAAGCATCTAGTGGCACATACAGATTACTGATCATCCTATGTTACATTACTAGTAGTTGCTAGTTTATGTCTCTGTGTTGGATCGTTCTATGTAGGTTTCCTTACTCTCATCATGTGGCTCCCAGCTCAAGCCCTCTTACTTTTCCCATCCAGTACACCCAACTATCAGTATTTCAACATGGGATGTATTAAGCATTGCACATTTATGCACTAACGCATGTAGGAAACATAGACCTATAAGCTATTTCTCTCGAATTTTCTTTAACTAGTTTTACTATGGAAGATATTTCGAGATTTTATAATTTCTTGCCATTCTACTTTAATTTCTTGTTTCTTGATGTATTGAAGGTTACATTGTTGCTGTTGCTGTTTTGGAGTAGTCTTGTGCAAAGTTAATGTAATAGTCCACATGTTGTGCCATTCAGCATTGCCTTGTCGCCTATTCATTTGAAATGCATACTTTTAATTTCTCAGTATAGTTTTTTTATTTCAATTTTGAAGAGAATCAGGAAATATTAAGAAAATTTCTGAACATAAACTAAACATAGCATTGAACTATTTTACTGCTATTGGATTCTTCCTAAACTTTTTTCATGTAGATTTATTACTATCTTTTTTGTGATTTAGATGTCTTTGTTCCATCTTTTTAAAGAATTCATTTGAATAAAATTTATTCAAAGACTAAGTGGATAAAACCCAATAATCTGTTTTCAGCTTGGTCGGTGGGTCGAGTCACTCTAATAGTTGTATACGCTACACTTGCGTTGGCTGGGAACAAAATCGGTGGGATAGATTCAATGGAAATGGAGTTGGTGATGGAAGAAGGTGAAGGCAGTTGCCTTTCCCCTACTCTGATACTGGTTGGTTCCTCTCCTTCTCTACTTGGCTTCATTTACCATTTACTTTAATTGATGAACCTACTTATCTACTTGCTTGCTTCTTTTAGCCAGCATTGTCAATTGGGAATGTTGGTCAGCTGGCTCTTGATTTACTGGTATCATCCCTTAAGGCACGTAGGATTGGGTATTTGGATCATCCCTTCGCTCTCCCTTGCATAGGAAATGATGCTTATGGTCCCGTTCCCTCTGGCCACCTTGCTCTTCCCCTTGAATGTAATCTTCATTTCTTACATCCTCACCTCCCTCTGACTTTACTTTTCCAGTTTTAAAATATTGACATGCTTTTCTAATGACGCCTGTACAGTGTTTCATCCATTTTTACATGGATTGACGCTCCTTCAGCAGAGGTCCCCTGTTGTTAAGGTAGACTTCATTTCAGCTAATTAACTAATGCACCATAGACTAGCCCTCTTCTTTCGTTTGGGCATGCATTAATCATGTATTCTTTTCTTATGCATAGGTTCGATCCACTTTTCATTTTTTACAAGCTATAGTAGTGCGTGCTTCCGCTCGTAGTGACTTGTTGTTTGCTGATCTGAACAGGGTAGAATGGTTGACTATGCACGGAGCCTAGCAGATTTCGCTGCTGCTAGCAAAATGGAGCATGTTGTTCTTCTTTCTAGCTTAGACTTTGGCAAGCTGCACAAAATTGATATTGCAAGGTGTCAATGTCACCATTTTTTTTTTTTTTTTTACTTTTCACGCTTCTTCTATATGCCTCCAGCATTTTTTAGGTGTTATGGTTTTGCTGTCAAGTTCTTTCACAATTTTCGCCACATTCATTAAACCCTCTAGATTTCAGTGGTTTCCAGGTGTTTTATTTGTCTAGCACCAATGCTGATGGAACAGATAGCCAGTGTGAAAGTTTTGGGTGGAAAAGGCTCCATGATTACAATCCTGCTCAAAGATGCTGGGCATATCTGAATACATTGGCTGAAGCAAATAAAGAACAAGAAAACCAGTTTCCATTTGATGATGAACTAGAGGAAGAAGACTACTATCCAAGTTTTCCATTTGCAGCACTCTTTTCTTGTTTGAAGGTATTATTTGAGCCCATCCCTTATTTTTTTTATTGATATTCTTTGTTATTGGAGAATTTACTCAACTACAAATTGCAAATTATAGTCAGGAACCTTCAACTCGTCTAAGCATGAAATTAATTGTCCCAACAATTCTGGGTACTTTTTCAATCTAGCTACCGATAGTAGTTCCCTATCCATGTAGGCACTGCCTCTTCTTTGTCTTAAATTTCTCCCGTTCTATCGGCAAAAACTGATTGCTTGCAGCAACCAATAGTGTCTTTTACCTGAGTTTAGGCCTGCTCTGTATACTGTGTTGTAAGTGCTGGATTTCAGAATTATCCTTTTGGCACACTGCATCTTCAGTATCTCTCCCCCAAACTTGAACTTAATGTGAAAAACAAAAGAACAAGTTTTTACAATTTTCCTGCACTTTCCTTCACCAGCCACTCTTTATATCTTTAGCGACCCATGGTAGACACACTTCAATGGTTGTAAAATTCACAAATTAGTTCATTGCATGCAAAGATAGAGAATTCCAATCAGATTTATGATTCACTCGTTTACTCGTTCTTCGGGTGTATTATTCTAGTCCATTGATAATTGATCAGTGGTTATAGTCTGCTGGTATGAGACAAAATGGTGCCCAGTTACAGATTTCACTTCCTACTTTTTCAACCAGGGTTCCGATCTTATTCCTTAACTAGAGACCCAAAGATCTTGATACTTGAATTGTAGTGCACCATGATCGTCCTTTCATCTTCTGATATCATTTCCCACTGGTAGTTACTGGTATTCACAGAATTTGGCTGGAGGCCTATCCCATCTAAGGATAACTGATACCTCACACTTCCGTTCAAGTAGCAAGTCATCTGCCACTATTTGAAGGTCTGAGACTGTCATGTGAAATGTGCAACTCAATGACTATGTGAATGCGAGTTTCACCTAGCCTTATCCATTTTTTTAATGCTGTAGGACAGTAAGAGAGTCTAGATTTATCAGCATATATCCGATAAATTTAAATTTGCTTAGTTGTGTGTTTTTTGGATGTCAGGTTTTATTGTACATGAGACATAAGTAGCTACTATTATCGTTGTAGCATGCTTCTCTTTCTCATGTAACTGTCAGCAATTGGTTATTAACTCCCATCATTCAAGTATTGTACTCCTTACATACTAAAAAAGTCACGCATTTTCTTTTTAGGCAAGTCCTGAAATAATTGTCGCATTTCCATTTTAGGGAACTTTACATACTCATTTTACCTTATTATACTCACTCTCCCTTCCCTTTTACATACCATTTTTATCTTATCACCAACACTTCTTTATCCTATTTTATTTCCGTGCCGAGATAGACATAACATCTTTATGGAATGTAGTGAGTATGATGTATTTTCCTCAAGCAGCTAATCTTATTCTTGTTAGTGGAACTATGGTGCGTCGTTTATTATTCTTTTATTCTTATTTGATGTTAAATCACAATCTATTTGTAACTGATTCTTAGGTCCCTTTGAATTGTGAATCAGGCTAAAGGGTTGAAGGTTACATGTCTATTATGTTATTGCTCAGAAGGGGATAACATAGCTGATGCTTTTAACTTGGCTGGCGCAGCATGCAAGCTTCTACAGATAAATCCAGATAGTGTTGATTGTGAGTTGGCTCTAACACTCTCTGTTACATCATTATAATAGACTTATAAAGGTTGCAATGATAGATAGATATCTGCATTATGCTATGAGACGAAGGCCCATATTATTAGAATCCCTTTCTCTTGGAAGAATTAAGTTTCGTGATAATTTGGAACTGTTCCAGGTGATGAGAGTGGGCAATGGCTCATCCCTTTCTCTTGGAAGTCTGTATACGGACCACCGCCGGACATGTCTATATTCTAGGATTCGTTGCTCGCGGGCTGACACGATGACGAGCAGCGGCTCATAAATCGGAAAACCATGCCTGTCTCCGGAGTTCAGTATCTGGGATTTTTAAGCTCTTGTTGGTTCAAATATCTTTCCCTTTTCTGTTAGGGAGAAACTTGGGTCTATCAAATGTAATTGTGGCAGCAACTATCAACTGTGTCCCAACTGAGCACTAAACTTTAACCCTAATGACCACATTCTTGGGACAAATTACTCGCTAAATTTTTTGTTTTGTTCGGCTGATGTAGTTGTTTCTTTTTGTTTGTGAAGAGAAATCTATTCTTCTTTTCTGCCATCAAAGGAGTACATTTGAATGTCTATACACTACACACTTAAACATCTTCATGCAAAACCCGAGATGAGGTAGGCATGAAAAGTCTCTCCCGGCATACAAAGATTCGCGTCCAATCACCAACCTCTTCAGAAAGGTTCAACTCGTTTGTATATTCTCCGTCCTCAAAAGATTATATCATTTATTTTGACAGTTTTATTTTATTTAATCTATCATTTATTTTCATATATTTTTAGATATTGAAAATTAAAAAATTCAATTGAGAACCATAATTTGATATATAAATTTTTTAAATATATTTTTTCTTAATTTTTTTATACTGTTTATCTTTATTAAAATTTGAGTCAAGTATTGAATATTGAAACTGCAAAGTCAAACGATACAATTTTTTGAGGACGGATGGAGTATAATACTAATATAGGACCATTCCTCATTGAGAGAGTTCCTGGTGATGACACGTCAGCAATAGATAGGGTCCACATCACACAATCTGTCAAAAAAAATAAAACTTCACACATTGAGAATCGAACCTTAATTCTCTAATTGTATAAACCAAAACCTTATCTACTGAGCCGTTAACTTAACTTATGTCAATTTTTATTATTTATCTTAATAAGTGAAATATTTTTCCAAATGTTATTCTTTCCAATTTCAAATTATACTAAAATTAAAACAAAACTTTTTTCCATCATTTTTGAATACACAATTTACCATTTAATTAGATTAGCTCATCAACTACTGAAACTTTACAAAACGGTCTGTGAAGTTTTTTTACACTTTTATATACTAACGTATTTAATACTTAAACTTTTGGAGAATTTAAAAAATATAAATATTATTCCCTAAACTTTTAAAAACTTAACGAAATAGTCCTAAACTTATAAACTTTTATACATTAACATATTTATTCCTTAAAGTTTTATACATTAAACTTTTTCAAAAATTAAAAAAGATACACAGTTAGTCCATCAACTATTAAAACTTTACAAAATAGTTCATGAAGTTTTTTACATTTTTATATATTGGTGGACCCACCACAAAAAAATTAGAATTAATCATGTATATAATTTAGCGTAAAATCATATATTTACATAAAGGCTTTAAAGCCCATCAACTTAGAAAGCATATATATCACATTGCCTAGAAAGCTCTAAGAGCACTTTCCTTCAACACTATAGAGACTCTCTCTTCTCACCATGTTAAGCATGAACTCAATATTGATGTCGTCTGTGAGAATCCGGGCAAAAGACTCAATGAATACTATACTTGTACTTCTTGATTCGAGGAAATCCCTTTGGGGAATAGTATAAGATTTTTCATATTCCCTCTGGGTCCATCATATGCCCTTCGGGGTCATCACACGCCCTCTGGCTGATTATAATATCTTTCGGGTCCATCAATACGCCATTTGGGATCCATCAATACGCCATCTGGAGCCATCAATATGATCTTCGGAGCTTGGTCACTTCAGGGTCGAGAAACATTCACGGGGAACAACTCTTGGGCCGAGTAACGTGGCCGAGTAACATGGCCAAGGAACATGGATGAAGAACATTCTCGGGAACAGAGTGTAAACTTTATAATTAGACCTATAAAATTTTACAAATTGACCATCTTACTTAGAAATTTACATACTCACATAATGACCTTAAAAATCCATCAACTTATAAATTCACATATCCCACATTGCCTAGAAAGCTCTAAGATCACTCAGCCTCAACACTATAAATACCCTTCAAGAGACTCTCATTTATATCATGTTAAGCTTGGACTTAACATATATTAATGTATTTAGTCCTTAAATTTTTGAAGAACTTACAAAAGGTAAACAAGTATTCCCTAAACTAAACTTTTGAAAGCTTAATGGAATAGTCCCTAAACTTATAAACTTTAATCATTAACATATTAAAACAAAAGTGACTAAAGTGATTAACTTA
>JBBYHH010077598.1:0-15451 GCA_038382905.1 Daphne laureola
GGGGAATGGGAAAATGGTGTTCGGAGGTGGGCTTGGAAGTGGAGGCGGGAACTGAGAGGAAGGGAGTTAGGGGAACATAGGGATTTTTTACAACTCATGCATAAATTGTTTCCTATTACAGATCTTGCCAATTGATGGAGTTGGACTCTACATCAATCAGGTCTATTCTCGGTGGCTTCCCTCTCCATCCAAATTGAGGACGCATCACTATCTTCCTCCAGCACACTAAACCCGCTAACTTGGATAATTTGGATCTTGAAAAAAGTCCTAATCTGTTGTTGGCGAGCTTTACAAGACAGACTTCCTACATTCCAACAACTCCAACGAAGACGAGTACCCATTCCTGTTGGGACTTATTGTACTCTTGGTGTCAAGTAGACAATTCTTCTCCCCTCACTATTGGAGAGCTGTTGGACCCTTCGCATCGCAACGGATGGTCTCGAGATCAAAATTCTGGTTGGTATGCAATTAGACTAATCTCAGTTTAGAAATTGTGGCAAGACATGAATGATATTGTACACTGAGGCAAAGGGAGTCCGCCTTCTACTATCTTTACCTCCATCCAATACCTCTCGTACCTTTGGATTTCTTCGAGATGGAAGCATAACAAGTTGAAGTGGGGCGAGTGGCTCTTATACCCATTAGGAGCTTTGGCAAACAACTCCTCATACATGGCTATTCCCCTTGTCCCTGTTTCGTTTTTCTTCTTTTTTTCTATAAGTTATCTGTAAGTTGTAACTTCACCGTTCTCATGTCTTAGTTCCTCCCTTAGGAATTAAGGCATCTTTACTTCTTCCTTAATACAATTCATTTATTGTCGTTTTAAAAAACAAAAACTTACGCAGAGCCTAAACTACAGTACTATTCTCTTCATTTAGAGAGTATCTTCATCTTCAGTACCTTCTAGTGCACTTAGGAGGTTGTCATGTGAAGCTTTACCCATTTCCTAGCGTTTCTTTTTCCTTTTCTTTCCCTTCACCAAAAAAACACGTATTTTTACGTAATATAATGATAGTAATAAATAGCGGATATAAACCAACCATGTGGGCACACGCGGATCTAGGAGAGAGCTTGCTAGCCCAACTTAAAAATTAAAATAAAAAATCTAATCTTTAAGCAAAACTATTATTTACACTTTATAATATTATTTTATCCCACCTGTACATAAATTGTATTTTGATAATCAGATTTGGAGAATTAGGATCATGATTTGAAAATTTGGGTTAATGAATTAATTTATGTTTATAATTTAGAAATTACTTTCAAATTAGGATCTTGTATTTGTAAATTGAATTTTTTTAAAGAGAATCATAGACGAGTTATGGAGAGAGGTGAAGAACTTTAATTTATATCTTAAGATATTTGTTTGAATATCCACTATGTATCAAATTAATTGTTAATTTGAGATTGACATGAAATCTAATACTCCCTCTGTCCGCCAATAATTAATTGAACCGTTAACGTGGATATACTAAAATCTAAGATGCAAGTTAATGATTGCACTACAACAAAAAACGTTTATTTTGACATTTGATATATGTTACAAAAACCCTAATAAATGTTACTAAAGACGTATTATAACATTTTTTATGAGTGTCATATAGTTGTCAATAAATCCAGTGTTGCTTAAAGTTTAAGTAACATATCGCACAAATGTTTATGCATGTTTTATGTGAGATATTTAATTATCAAAAAATTATTATAAAATGACATATAAAAATATCACAAATGTATCATGTCTTGTGACATTTATCATGGATCGAGCGATGAGATGTTTCATGTGACATTTATAAACCAACACTTTCTTGTATTACAAGAAGTCAAAATAAATAACATTTACATAAGTCACAATTGTTTACTTCTCTAACAAGCGATCGATTATTATATAAATATATACAAATGTCACAACAATTAACTTTTACGGCATGCAACCCCATTTTTGTAAGACATTTACAATTGTCAAAATAATTTAATTCTAGGACAACTGACCCAATTTTTATATAACATTACTTTTATGAGAAGCGTACCAATTTCCGAATGCCATTTACAAATGTCACAAACGAGTTGCAGTTTGCCGCGCCTTGCGGCAGGGTATTGACTGTTATTACATATTTATATCTGTCTAAGCTCCAAGTATTGGGAAATTCTTAAACTAATACAGAAATGCAGACCAAACTTTTTCCTTACATTCTCCATATTAAGAAAATTCAGTTGTTTAGTGTTTAAAGGAAAAGAATAAAACGCAAATAAGAAATCACTTATGTAATTATAATCAATCTATTTGAACTTCACGTGTCCTTCTACTGATGCCTTCATGCTTCAAACAACATCAAGAACATATAGGAGTCTTCATGTCTCAGCAGGGTCAAATGATCCGCTTATCTTGATTTCAGCATCAAAGCTAATGCCCTCATGCTTCAGAACAGAGACCAACAACATGTTCCTCACAACATCAATATTTAAACGCACATCCACTATAAAAAAGGCAGCATATCAACCTGTTTCACCAAAAAGTCTGATTGGTTACTTTAAATTTAGGTAGTGAGTTTCTTTAATCAGAATTTTACATCTCTAAAAGCTTACTATAAACCCGTATTAATACCATCAGGGGTTGAACCGAATATTGCATACATATTATTTCCTCAAGCTGAATTCCAAAGTGAGCTATGATGGATAGAGGAGAAAAGATGACGCTTGTACTGCATGTCTAATCTTGATGAAATAGTACCGACACATCATAGTGAGTCAAAGAGAGTATCAACCACAATAGTAATGGTAAGCACAACAAACGACTAAAGTAACAACCTATATGATAAAGCAAAGCAGAAAAGTAGCAAAAAAAAAATAGAAAAAGATGGAGGGTCCTGGTACGAAGAAAGTTTAAAAAAAAAAACAAGATTAAAAACTAATAAAGTAAATATTGATGCCCTCCCAATAGTCATAGATAGACAACAAGCCATTAAGGCTTGCTGTTGGGTTCGGATTCCCCCGACCCGATAAGAGGATACTCCAAAGCTGCGGCCACTCTCCCCAAACCACCAACCTGCAGCTTCTTTCGTGCACCAGCTATGGGACAAACAATAACCTTGTTGTGGCCACCCACCAGCCAATCACCAGAGCACTACCAGGCGTTGATACGATCATTGCTAAAGCACTAGAGAAGGATTCCAGCCGAATGGCGGCCCCGACCAACGAAAACCCGAGTGCGCAAACCAGAAGCCCAATCGGAGGCCTGAAGGAACGTCAGTCGGCGGCAGCCAAAGGGGGAGCAACCGGAATGACGACCGATCCTAGCAAGCCCGATCAACCTCTGACAGAGAATGCCCAGATCGACTGTAATACAGTTCGTCGAGGAACTCTCACACGCAGACGAATACACAACAACAAACCACCAAACATGGTGGGAGGGGCGAGACGCCCAACAGGCCGGCAGAGCCAGGCCAGCAGTGCTCGGAGGATCTCTAACACACACGAAATAGTGGAGATCATCGATGGCGGCGGTGGAGTTGCGAACTCTAGCAGCGCCTCAATTCTCTCGTATAATCATAGGGAATCCTATTTTTGGATAAAATATACTCCCTTCGGCCTTCGGTCTCAAGAAATTGTATCGTTTGACTTTTTTGTTTCAATATTTAATGTTTAATTCAATTTTTAATAAAAATAAATAATATAAAAAAATTAAGAAAAAATATATTTAACAAATTTGGATATCAAATAATGATTTCCAAATGAATTTTCTAGTTTTCAATATCTAAAAATATATGAAAATAAATCATAGATTAAATATAATGAAATTATCAAAATAAATAATATAATCTTTTGAGGACGAAGGGAGTACATTAGACCGTAACTATACATACTAAGGTGATTCTTTTGTAGTTTTCTTAGAAAAAAATGAATTTTTTTGAAATTAATTTACAGTTTGTGAAACGAAATGATTGGATAAAACTACTCTCATCATCCTTGAAAAAATTGATTGTTTTTTTTTCAGTTTATTATTTTCTCTTTGAACTTTTATATGTGAATATTTTTCACACATATCATAATTCAAAATCTTAATTCTCTAAATATATTTTATTTTCATAATTTTTTAATAATAATTTGAGTCTTATAAGTTTGAAAGTAAAATTTTCAATTATTTAGGAATGAAGGTATTATTAATTTATAGATTTAAAAATACTTTTGAAGAATGTCGAAACCGAACATATACTTCCATTTTGATTTAAAATCCGCAACATCGCGTGGGTGTTCATACCTAGTTGATGTACTCAAAGTTATAGAGTAAAATCCGTAGGTTTTAAAATTTGTGACCTATTATGATCTCATTTTAAATTTTTGCTTTAAATTGATCATATTTTTAAATTGCACGACTCATTGCAGTCATTTTCGTCTATTTCATCCGTTTAAATTAAGAGAAGTAGGTAAAATTGCTATTTTACTCTCAATTAATTATTTTACTGTACCTCAATATTTTAAAAGTTAAACAATTATACCCTAATATTTTTTAGATTCACATATTAACCCCAACTCTCATTCCACACCATCATTTTTACCATCTCCTTCATCTCATTCTTCACCCCACCTATATATCATCAACATATCAAATGCACCATTAACATTAACAGATCAAACCTAGTACACAAAAACCCAGAATATCATCAGGTTTGACTTTAATAACATTTACAAATTACAACATCAATAAAAAATAGCTAAATTCAATTTCCCAAAAAGACGTGTAGTGAGGTGGACGAGAATTCATGGATTTGAACCATCCGATTAAGCCACAAACATGAAGTCATGATTTCCTAAATTGCTTACTTTTTTTTGATACTCACATGCAAATTGCAATGTTCATTGTTTCAAATCATATATAGGAAAATCAGCCACATTATCATGACAGATTTTTTACCTCACAAATAACTTTCATGTACAATATTTTTTCTCTGCAGGAGGTTGTTGGATCTATATTCTGTATTGATGCAGCAGCCTGGCTTCTTGGAGTTATTTTCTATCAAAATTTGTTGGAGAATCACCCATTTCCAGATCTTCTTTTCTGGAAAAAGTTGTTGCACCCATCCATGATTTTTTGAAAGCGGAATCCCTTTATATATTCTAATATATATTATTTTCTCTATTCTAATTTTTTTACATTATTTTGATTTAGTTCAGGAATTAAAGTGAGAAAATTTTAATTTTTAACTTCCTAATTTTATCTTTTATCTTTATATTGTATGATGTTATTAGATATATAATTCAAGAAATAAATATTAAAATTAATTATAAGAATGAGTAGTTCAAGAAAAAATTTAAACCATTAGAAAAGTGAATAGAAAAAATATATCTAAAAACTAAAAAGATCAACATTGATTATATTTTGTCATTTTTTATATGTCATTCTATGTTGTAAAATTTTTAGAATAAATAAAATATAAACTATAAAAATAATATTATAAAAAATAGAAGATCTATTATACTTTTTAAGATATTTTATCAATAAATTATACTCAATATAGGTTCAATATAGGTCCGTCAGGATTGGTAGATCTGGTTCTCGTATGGTGTTGAAGGTGAATTTTATAAGTTGATGACACGTGTGATGAAAAGTGAGATGAAGAAGATGGTAATTATGATGGTGGAATGAGAATTAGAGGTTACAGCATTTTCAACACTTTCTCTAATTTTTTTTTTTTAAATAAAGAGATAAAAGTCATATTTTTTTTAAAAAATATTATTCTAATTTCAATAGTTTCTCTATTTGGAAGAATTATTCATTTATTATAATAATAAAATATTATATATTTTTTATTAATAATTAATAAAATATTTAGAGAGTTGAGAAATGAGAGAGAAGAAAGATATTTAAACCAATGAGAAGTAATTTAGGGAGAAGAGAGATGAGAGAGGTTTACAAAAAGTGGATTTGAGGAGGCTCTCTAAAATTTGGAGTATTCTCCAAATTTAGAGAAGACTCCCTATTTTTTTTCTCTTTCTCCATTTTAAAGAATAAGATCAGGAAACTGTTAGACTAAAAAAATACTTAAAATTCTCTAAAAATAAGCCTATAAAAAAAATGACGAGTTTCTTGAAGATGCTCTTAATATATGAATTTAAAAAATATTAAGATAAAATTATTTAACCTTTAAAAATACTGAGATCTATTATAACAATTAATTGTGATTAAAATAGTAATTTCATCAACTCCAACCATTTGAACGGTTGAAATTGACAGAAAGGACTCGAATGGGTCTACCGCACTCAAAAATTGTACTTGTACGTATCTGAAAGTAAAACGGGTCTCCAATGGACCATTTAAAGTTCTCTGTTTCACTCCCTGATGACACAGCGCAGGCAGGACCATAATCAGAACTTGAAGAGATCACAAGGCATGGACCAGTACTTTTTGCCATCCGATTCTACACCCGAACCTGCAAATGTTCACATGCTGGATTCAAACAATTTTTACTGCCTTCTCCATTTGTTAAAACTCTACTGGTACCTTTCGGTATTTTCGTTTAATTGTTTCACCATGTTAGAATTATAATCATTTCGAATAATCCAACCGGGGTCTGGACTAGAGTTATCTGTTTGAGCCAAATTATTGGGCTGGACGGTTTGGTAGGTAGGCACATGTGCTACTTACCACCTTCTTACCAACCATGGTAAGTATACCTATCACCTTCCTACCTACCAAGCCAAATCATTATAAATAGAAAGTTTTGTTATTCTTGTAACACACAATATAATTCTGTATTTCTGTACTCCTCAGATCAATAAAACTTTCCTCTCCTCTGTCCGTGGATGTAGCTAACACACTGTTAGTGAACCACGTTAAATTCTGTGTTCTTCATTTACGTTCCTTTTGATTATCTTTCTCGCATCCGTTACAACACATAGATTCTTTTTGTTGCAGAGCTTCAATCGATCTAAAAAATCCCAAATTAAGGACATTCATATCCGGACTATTTGGAGGTTGGCACATCAGCTTCACATTTAACCCAAGCCTTGCAACAGCCTCTCCAAATTTAGCATCAGTAATCTATATATGAGGCCTAGCATTGTCTTGCTGAACATATATGGTTCTCATACTAGTGGGGTTAGGGAATTTATCAAGAAGGGCAGGCAATAATTTCTCAACTAGGAATGCTCTATAAACATCCTTAGTGACTGATGGTGTAGACTTAGTCTCCATGGTTCCTGCAGCTCGATTTTTTCTCCCTCTCTTTGCAGCCTCCTCATACAAAAAAGGCCAAATGCCCAGTTTTCCATCAAACTCAATCCTAGTAACAACATCAGTTCTTGGTCGAGCAACAGCAGTTAAAAACATGACTCTTGTGATAAAACTTTTACTCTTGCAAGTTCTAAGTGGATCCAATTCTTCAGGCAATAAATAATATCTTCGGGCTTCTTTGGTTAAGTAAAACCACTTCTCATCAACATGAACAAAGTCTGTAAAATCATTGAACTTAGGTTCATCAAAGATAGACTCATTCTCAATCATGGAAACGCAAACATTTACCCATCCTTTCATATTCTCTTCAGTTAAATGGGGCTTGATGGCACTGGAATGTCACCTCACACGACCTTCAGAAACCCTGCGATACACGATCATTTTAGGGACTCTGAGCTTACCTGCTAAGCATCTTATGGTGGTGCGCTCACGTAAGGGAAGGGCAGCAATTGTAGCAGTGTCCAGCAACACCTTTTTTCTTCCCACCCTCCCTGCCATTTTCCTATCCATATCCAAAGTTCCCTTCTCACTGAGTTGACGTAGTTCCTCTTTCCACAGGGTGGAAATAGTTTGACGAACAACAGAGTACTTCAGGCATAAGAAAGCCATCAAACCTCTCTTTGGTTTCCCATTTTTGTTACATCCCCTCAGTAGAGTAATACAAATGGCTTGCCTTTCCTCTAGAGTTAACCATTTCGGAGCCTTTTTTGTTGAATTCACCATTGATTATGAATTTAGTTAACACTGATACCTTTTGGAAACAGAGCTCCTCTGATAAAGTGGGAATTTGGAATATATAGATCAGATTTTTGTGTAGATTTGTTTCAACACGTGCGGTTCTCACCAACAAATTTGCCCCCATCTTGAAATTGAGCAGATTCCAATTGATCCTGCCATTTTTTTAGGTTAAATTTAGGGTTTCCTGCTTCACCATACGAGTTACGATTTGATCCTAGCATATTTTTCCTTGAAGTGTTCACTGTGGATAACGAGTGTATTTTTGGAAAAAAGAACACATTTGTTCATTGCCTTAAAAACCGTGACCAAACAAAGGTAACGATTAATACGGGATGGAGGGATTAATTATTTTTGATAAAGTAACTGGTTAGACTGGGGGCTCAAACGGTTGAACTAGTTAAACCGTGAAGCGGTGACTGAAGGGTTCTTTCGAGTTCGGTTTTTAAAATACTGACGTATTGAAGTCGAGTGCATAGTAATAGGTTTGGTTGGACCATAATCATGACAACCGGGTTGACATGAAATGGAGACCGGATTGAGTGGGAGGTAGAGTGGGTATTACCGCCAAAGCGGGATACCACATTCTACGTTCTACTCAATAATCTAAGAATTGCATGGAGATGTAATTGGCATAGTGCCTACCTATCGTAAATTTTTATTCAAGCACCAGCCAAAACGAGTTTAAGTTGAATGGGGTACTTGGGATCTTGGCCCGCTAAAATAACTGCAACGCGTCATAGGTGTTTCAGATTGTTTAGTCGAGGGCTATCATCCGATAAAATAGTGGGAACACTTTTAATAGAAAGACCTTATTAAATGAGATTAAATGAACACGTTACCACCCTAGAAACTATAAGTTTACATGTTGTAAAATTTTATTATTGCGATCAACTTTTATATATCGAGAAATGATGTATGCCTTAAAATTATCTCGAAAGGCCTTGCCAACATGTTTAAAGATGCTCAAAATTCAACTTAGACACTTGTCGTCTATCATGAAACATGCCAAGCGTTTGATTGTCGTGAAGTGTCACCGTCAAAGAAGGACATTCATTTTAATCTTATTTAAAGACATTTCCACGATGATAGATGAGGCCTTGAAAGTCACACCAACTAGGTTGGTAGTTAAATGACCGATCGAGTGGGAGTTAAAGTGGGTATTTTGTTCCCACTAAAACTAGGTAGCACACTATGACTCCACTCACTGATCCATGAGCCAGTTAGGTCTCTCTTAGTGTTGGAAACAACCTAAAAGAGAAGTGTGAACTTTGAGATCACTATTGTTGGCAAACCACTCGATGAGATTGAGAAAAATGAATAGAAGTTAGACTTTTACTGATTTCATTATAAACCTTACTTCCACATCTCGGGTATTTAATACTAGAAGGAGATCAAACATATGGAGAATATGATGGATCTTATGTGAAGTAAAAGGTGGGATGGTAATGTGAACCAATGGGGTAGGAATCATCATTTTACTTAATGAATTCATCTAAAACAAGATAAATCCAAACTATGACGAAATCAAACCAGGAAGATCAAAATGAATGCTGCAACTTATCTTTGGAAAATTAATTTTGCAAGAATAGAAAGAACACATGTATGAAATCCATGATGATGGAATATAAGACTCATTTGATCAAATCTTATGTGACATGTGATTCTTGTTAGGCAAAATATTTCAGTCCTTTCCTGGAAACATGAGAAGGACTTGTGAGGCTATTTGCACCTGTGCATGAAAGTTAAAAGAGTGCTCTTATCAAGAGAGAAATTACTTGTACCTCACATACTATTAAAATCAGTAGTGTTGGCTACGTATGAGATACAAGCCCGAATCATTTGAAGAAACTCAAAGAGTTCAAGGACCGAAGAACATAAGTAAGATACAACAAAGTATAAGAGTGTGAGATACTAAAGGCAAGCATTCTATAACAATCAGTGGGAGTATGACTCGCTTAATCAAGAACACTACAAGAGGATGGTGGGTTTGATTGGAGTAATCGAACTAGAGTTTGATCCATGATTAGTCAACCTGATCTTCCAACGTTTTTTTATATAATTTAAGACATTAGCATTATATTGAACTGCGTTTCATTTAAGGTTATGGTTTGGGAGTAATCCAAAGGATAAACCATATTGTGAGGATTTAAGCCTTAAGTCAAAGTCACATTAGATTAAAATTGAACTTAAATCTCATAAAGTGCCTTTTGTTAGACATTCCTATGGATTAGGAATATTGCTTCTACAATCCCACCTAGGAGATAGTGCTCAGGACTCCAGATAAATTCATTTTGGAAACTGGGTCTTCTAAAAGAAATTAGCAAGGGCAATAGAACTTGATAAAATTGAGAACAACAAAAGGACATTAAATATGTAGATGAAACATGAATGGACACCACTTAAGGACAATGAGAGGATTGTCCATTCGCATAGCACATATGCATCTAGTAGAACTACGCATAGGTATGAAGGGTACAAGTTACTTATGACTTATATGTACAAGGTTGTTGCTCATGGTGAGCACACAATATACTAAGATGATACTCTCATAAATGATTTATGGCCTCAAAATTAAATATGGATTCCATGCATGATAACCAATTTGGAGCTTGGTTGATCTACCTAAAGGGATAAATCCCTTAAGGTTCAAATGGGTCTCTAAAGAAAGACTAGTATAGATGGTAATATGATTATCAGTAATATGATAAACTAGTTGAAAGAGTTTCACGAGTTATCATAATTACATCCGCCAAAATAATTTTGGCCATAATAACGTACCATGATAAATGAACAATGGTAAAACCAGGTTTTAACGATATTCATATGGAATGTTGATTTTTAAAGATCCAATAGGGGATTGAAGCAAACCTCTAAGAGAATGAATCTTCAATTTAAGGAAATAGTCGAAAGTAGTTGACTACCTTAAAAGTCAAGATAAACTTTGTGACAATAAATGATTCAATGGGAGTGTTTAGTCATCCAGAGATGGTACAAAAGGGTACCTAAATAAAAGGTGAGGATCCTATGCTAGAATCTAGAAGGATTTGGACAGTAAATTTTCTCGATAAAATCACTAAGGTAAAAAACATCCTAAAATATTAGGAATCACGATCTAAGAGTTATATTAGAGGTGATGACTTAGCCTAATTGAAAGTACACATGAGATACCTGCTACAGTAGCTAGCATGGAGGATTACAAAAGAGTACTCTTGGTTATCTCACTTCCAAAGTGCGATGTCATATGACAACTTAGGATAAGTATGAGGATATAACCTGAGATGCTTCGGAAGTTAGATCTATTGTGTACATGGTGTTATGTACACACCTTGAGACTCTTGTACACCTAGAGTGTGACAAGGATGCTTCAATGAGATTTTGGTAAAATTCACTAAATAGACTTGAAGAAACATTCTAAAAATACCAGGTACTTTTTGGAAGTATCTTTATTTAATGGGAGCAGAGATTAGTTTAATACAAGTAGTGTCATTAAAATCTTATAATTTGTGATCACAAATATAAATTTCATTAATGACATCATGAGTTGGAAGGTAGTCCGAGCGATATACGATGGTGATTAACAACAAAAGATGAATATGTCGCACCTGAAAATGCCTTTAAAAGAAGAAGTTTGGATTGAAAACCATACTCCCAGTAATCCAAATACTCTCTTAGCAATATTCATCTGATAATAGGAATGACTAGATGAAGGTTATGTAAACAATAGATAGGATGCTCATAGAGATCAATATAGTTGATCCACCTACAAAGATTCTAGCGCACCGAAATGGTAGCCATATATATCTGGGTGACATAGTCGATTGGCTTACGTGCAAGTGGGAGTTTGTAGGAGTTGTTCCCCTAAGCCAATCGGGTTTAGGGCACTAACATGATTATTTAATTATATATATATATATATAACATATATTAAGGTATTGTTCATATGTTTATGTTTAATTCATGCACTAGAATAATAAGCATAATAACGTTAACCTTAGAATATAAGATATTCCTAAACAATCCTGCCCTAGTCGAGCATTATAATGAACTAATAGCTTGTTATAATGTGCATGAGACTAGTATAGGGGAGGAATTCATGGGATGAATCTGACCTATGATTGCATGACGGAGTATTCATGTAGATGGATTGACCCCGTGAGATCATTATGCGAATCGTAGTATTTATAGAACAAATGTATCTCACTGGTCATCGTGCTTGATGTTCTTTGACTTGAAGTGATGAAGATCCACTAATATGAGTGGCATATTCAGATTCTATTAAGGACCACCTTGTAATAGAAGTGGAATAGACTAGTTTCGGTAAGTTAGCAATACCGTTGAGTTTGAATCATTGACTAAGAAAGGATTCAACGCTCCTTAGTTACAAGGGATATTCACATGATCACAATTGAATTTTTAATTAGGATGATTGATTTCATGCCTTAGTTCAAACCATAGAATTTGTTTCAGGGAACACACTAAGTACAATACAGACGATCATTACCTTAGAGGTGGTTCTGTAGCTTTGATTGACTTCTTCATTAATTGGGTAGCTGTGATGTGTATCTAGATATAACTAGCAACTTGTAATTATGAATGAGATTCATATTTACTGTCAACTTAACGGGAACTTATGGGGTCACATGTATAAAGAAGAGTTCAGGAGTGTGTGGCGCAAATTGGAGAAGCAACAGGTATTAAGTGACACTTTTAGAAAGTTGATTACTTAAGTGGAAATAGGAGAAAGTTTCAATCCTAATAGGGTTAGGGGCGCATAGATGCGTGTAAATAGGACCATTCATGCACCATTATCAACACAATTCTCTCTCTCTCTCTCCCCTTCTGCGCCACTTCTGGTATATTTCTTCAGGAGATTTTTTCACTGCTACCACAGTATCAAAAGAAATCTACTCCTGCACCATATTAGAGGTGGTGATCATCAGGATAGTTGCTTGTACGTGGATACATATAGAGAGCGGTGACTTCAACGCTAAATATTGTGACGGAAAGCTCTAATTTGAGGTAATTAATTTTAAACACTTGTTCTACCTTGTTCTACATGGATCCTTGTGAGGGATTCTGTTATTTCCATTGCATTGTTTGAGACCCGGAATCCCTACAATCTTATATTCCAAGGTTATCGTTATTATGCTTATTATTCTAGCACATGAATTAAACATAAATGTCTGAACAATTTCTTAATGTATGTTATGTATATATTATTAAATAATCATGTTAGTGTCCTAAACCCTATTGGATTATGGTAACAACTCCTACAGACTCCCACTTGCATGTGATCCAATCGGCTACATTACCCAGACATATATGGATATCATGCTTCCAGTGCACTAGAATCTTTGTAGGTGGATCAGCCTTATTGCTATCTGTGTCCATCCTCTGTATATTTACATAATCACCATCTAATAGTCCCTATTATAAGATTAATATGCCTAAGTGAGTGTTTGAATTACTGGTGAGAGTATGATTGTCAATCCAAACTACTTCTATCAATGGAGTTTTGAGGTCGCGACATATTCATCTTCTGTTGTTAATGACCATCACATATTTCTCAGAGTACCTTCTAACTCACGCTGTCATTAATTAAATTTATATTATGCTTCCAAAAGGTACATGATACTTGTGGAATGTTCTTGAAGTCTATCTGGTGAACATTTACCAGAATCTCATCGAAGCCTTCTTGTCACACTCTAAGTGGACAAGAGTTTCAAGATGCGTACAAAAAACCATGTACATGATAGATCCAATTTCCGAAGCATACCTGGTTCTATCCTCGTACTCTTCTTAAGTTATCAGAAGACATCGTACTTTAGGAGTGAGATAACCAAACATCCTCTTTTGGAATCTTTCATGCTAGCTACTTTAGAAAGTATCTCATGTGTAGTTTCAATTAGGCTAAGAAATCACCTCTGATCTAACTCTTAGATCATGATTCCTAATGTTTTAGGATGCTTTTGCCTAAGTGGTTTTATCAAGAAAATTTCTTGCCCAAATCTTTCTAGATTCTCGCATAAGATTGTCACTTCTTATTTAAGTACACTTTTGTACCATCTTAGAATGACAATACGCTCCCACTAAATTATTTGTAGTCATAAAACTCATCTTCCCTTTTAAGGTAGTCAACCACTTTTGACTATTTCCTCAACTTGAAGATTTGTACTCTTAGAGGTTTGCTTTAATACCCTATTAGATGTTAGCAACCATCATTCCATATGAATATTGTTAAAACCCGGGTTTACCAATCTTTCATTTATCTTGGTATGTTACTATGGCAAAAATCACTCTGACGAATGAAATTATGCTCATAACTTATGAAACTCTTAAAGTAGTTTATCATGTTATTGGTAATCATATTACCATCCATGCAAGTCATTCTGTAGAGACCCATTTGCACCTCAAGGGATTTATCCCTATAGGTAGATCAACCAAACTCCAACTCAGTTATCATACATAGAATTCAGCTTTGATTTTGAGGCCATAAATTGTTTCAGAGAGTGTCATCTTAGTAGATTGTGTGCTCACTATAAACAACACCCTTCCACACATAAGTCATAAGTAACTCATACTTTTCTAACTTATGCATAATTCTACCAGATGCATGTGTGCTATGCCAATGGCCAATCCTCCCATTGTCCTTAAATGGTGTCCATTCATGTTTCATCTACAGATTCAATGTCCTTTTGTTGTTCCTGACTTAATCGAGTTCTACTGTCCCCGCTAATTTCCTTTTACAAGACATAGTCTCCTAAAATGAATTTAACCTGAGCACTGATCACTATATCCTCAGTGGGACTATTTAAGCAACATTCCTAATTCATAGGAACGTCACACAAAAGGCACTTTGTGAGATTTAAGTTCAATCTTAATCAAATGTGAATTTAACTTAGCCTTAAATCCTCACAATATGGTTTATCCCTGTGATTACTCCCAAACCATAACTTTAGATGAAACCCAATTTAGTATAATGTTAATGTCTTGAATTGTATCCCAAAATCTTTGGAAGATCAGGTTCACTAATCATGGTACAAACTCTTGTTTGATTACTCCCGTCAGACTCACCATCCTCTTGTGGTGTTCTTGATAGAGTGAGCCATGCTCCCACTTATTGTTATAGAATGCTTGCCCTGAGTATCTCACACTTTCAATCCAATTGAAGTGTCCTATACTCTGTTATATCTTACTTATGTACTTCGGTCCTTGAACTCTTTGAATTTCTTTAAATGATTCGGGCTTGTATCTCATACATAGCCAACACTACTGATTTTAACAGTAGGTGAAGTACAAGTAATTTCTCTCTTAGCAAGTGTACTCATTTAACCTTCATGTTTTTTTTGTATCGTTTCAAATAGCCTCATATGTCCTTTGATGAGTGTACAAACACTCACATATATCTAGGGTGTTTAGAACATAATCTTCATCATTTATGTCTGATTTACTTTGACTTAGATGCATTTTACCTATAATTGTCTA
>JBBYHH010077708.1:0-15449 GCA_038382905.1 Daphne laureola
GAGAGATAAAATTTTCATTTATATATAAAATCATAGATTAAGTGCTGAAAATAAATGTTTCGTTACTTTTAGAACGGTGGGAATAAATATTTGTCTGGTTGATAATTAGTTTAGAGGCCGGCAGGCTATAGATCGGTGGATCATCATGCACTATCATGAATTAGAAGAGCTTCCGCCGATGCCGACGCATGTTCCTTGTGTTTTTCCATTCCGGCGACTTCTTCTGCCATAGCCTCCACTGCTGCCTCGGCTTCAGCGAGTTCCTCTTTCATCTGAACCAGCTCGGCTCTCTTCTCCGCGGCCTCCAAGCGCATCCTCCTCAGCGTTGCCAGCGCCCTAATAATTGATGATTTCTTCATCCGGAGCACCTCCTCTACTCCCTCATGTTCTGCATGCCCATCCATTAAAAAATTAAAAGTCCCTTTAATTATGAAAAATTTTCTAATTTTTCTTTGTAAAAATTTAATTATATAACTACCTTAAATGATGAAAATTTTTATTTCTCAAATTTAGGAAAACTCTTCTATCATTTAAAAGTTAATTATATGACCAAACATTTATAAAAAAAAATTAAAAATAAAAACTGAAAAAAAATTCACAGCTAAACAAATCTTAAACTAAAGAACTGTATGTACCGACAACAGAGATGGTCGGAGATTTGAGATGGTTGCACTTTGTCATCGTAACTGCTAGATCTTCTTTTTTTTTCGTTCTTTTTCTCAATTTTAAGTTGCAAATTAAGTAAAGATGATCGAAGAATTGTCAACAGGTTTTATAAAGAAGGGGAGTTCATGGAGGGAAACATTAATTAATTCAGTTCACACGAGTTTGGGGTCCACTACACTTATCCTTTTCGATCATTTTCTATTCTCTTCTCCGCTCAAATATATGGGAGAATGATTTTCCATATATAGCGACTCATAGATTAATTCTGACCAAACAATTGCATTGTCACATTTAATTTCATAATTTATGACAAATATGACCTTCATCGTAGAAAATTCATCAAAACTAAGTTCCTTGTAGTGATTGTTAGTTCATTTTCCCGTTTTCACGCGTTTAATTTGCTATTCTTTTTATGATACTTAGCTTTCAATAATTAATTCATAGTCTCAAAATCTTTCTTTTGAAGTAACGTTTTTTCATTTTACCCCCTTAAAAACATTAGTCAATTAGTTCAGTAATTAAAAATAATAATTAATTAATTAACCTAATTTTTAAATAGTAAAATTAATATAACAAAACACACGTACGTACCTTTAAGAAATCATTTCCAAAGAACTTCAGTAAGAAATACTTCCCCATCCTTATAAAGTGATCCATTCAGTTCCAAATAAAACTAAAAGTACAGATTTAATTAGTGCATCGTATAATAATAAGAGAAGAAAACTAATTAAAATGAGAGGTGTGAATGAGAGGGATAAACAACAAGGCAAAAGGGGTCACACCCATTAAAACTAGACTAGTTTAGTTACGCGTTCCGTGTGAGAATTGAGAGTATTATATTAATGAATAAAGTGTACCGGTGATCATATAACTTTAATTATCATCTTATTGGAGTTTCATTTTAAGTTTTCGTCATCTTTAAGTCTCATTTTAAAACTTAAGTTGTATTCGTGGTCCTTCCATCCATTTTCTCCGTTAGAATTAACGGATAATTGAGAAAAATACTAACTTTAACTATTGAAACTTTTTTAAAAACTCTATTTACACCATAAGTTTTAAAAATGACAATTTAATCCCCCTAAACAATTTAGTCACCTCCGGCGGACGGGCCACCATAACCACCGGTCGCCGGTCCGCTACCGGCCGCCCGACCTGCAGTTTTCCGGCGATCGGCATTTCCGGTGATCGGCGGTTTTCCGGCAACCAACGTTTTTCCGGCGATCCGGCATTTCCGGCAACCGGCATTTTTTCCATCGACCGACATTTTTCCGGCGATCAAGCGATTTTCCGGCTACCAGCGATTTTTCGGCAACCGGCATTTTCCGGCGATCCGGCAAGTTTTCAGCGACCGACGATTTTTCGGTGACCGGTATTTTTTCAGCGATCTGACATTTTCAGGCAACTGGCATTTTCCAGCGATCGACATTTTCCGGTGACTGCCATTTTCCGGCGACCGACATTTTCCAGCGACCGGAATTTTCCAGCAACGGTGGTTATCCGGCGACTGTTGGTGGTCCGACGGTTTTGGTGGTCCATTGGCCGGTGCTCCGATGGTGGTTCGATGAAGGTGTGGTGACGGTATGAGGGTGGTTTGGTGGCGGTCTGGTGATTGATGAAAGGGCGGTATGCTATGGTGAAGTTTGAAAAATTTAGGGTGAAATTGTTAAGTTTAAAATTATTTAGGGGTGACTAAATTATCATTTTTAAAACTTAGGATGTAAATAAAGTTTTTAAAAAATATTCAGTAGTTAAAGTTAGCATTTTTCTCAATGATCCGTTAACTTTAACTGAGAAAATGGACGGAAGGACCACGGATGCAACTTAAGTTTTAAAACGGAACTTAAAGATGACGAAAACTTAAAATGAGACCCTAATATGACGATAATTAAAGTTATAGGACCATCGGTGCACTTTACTCTATCAAAAATAATAGATACAATCTTTATGGGACAAAAAGGAGTAATTCAATAAAGATGTAACATCAAATAAAAAGAGATATAATTTCATTAAATAAATGATAGAGTAAACAATTATTATAGGTAAAAAAATAAATTTATATCTAAGAATTTTCACATTTTATCATATTAGGGGTTATGCACAAAATGACAAGAAATAAAAATAAAATGAAAGAGTTAAACCCTTAAATAATTTGAAGCAAAAATAAACAAACCACTAAAATAGGATGAGATGGTAAAATTTGATTACATAATACTATTCATCCACAAATTTTATATATAATTTATGGAGTTATAAACATTAGTCGGTAAAGTGCACCGTTAATTTCTTAATTTTAATTATTGTCTTATTCATGTCCTGTTTTAAGAATTTGTCCTACTGGAATCCTTTAACTTTAGTTTTTGTCTCATTTAAATCCTAAACCGTTAAGTAAATGTTAAATTTAACGATTTTTTTGGAAAATCAAACATAAACACGATTTTACCTCTTAACTAATTCCTATTGTGCACCTCAATATTTTACATTTAAACAATTTTACTCCAACAATTTTAAAATTTTAACATTAACCAAATTTTTTTCATTAATCCTTAATATTAACCAAAAGAATCCTAATTAATTTTCCTATTCATATTCATCTTCCTATTGTGCACCTAATTGAACCCACTGAATCTCCTAAAGTTAAAAAAGAATCAAGAAAAAAAAAAAACATGACTAAAATTAAAACTCAAATCAGCTTCAACATTTTGCTGCCACCTCCTCCATAGCACTCATCGTCATCATATTTAATCATTTAAAAGTACAGTTTTGCTACTCCGTATCTGTACTGTTCACCCCCATCATCTTCCTTCTTGAGCTTCTTCATCATCCCCGCAACCCAGATTCGGTCAAAATATTATTTGCTCCGATTTTTCCGTCGTAGTAGCGAGTCGTTTCTTTTTCCTCTGCTTATCTTCCTCACCCATTTGCTAATTTTTGAAATATTGCTATCTATTTTCAAGATGGGTTCATTGCTTCGATTTCGCCGATCCGCTCGAGTTATGCCAGATCTGCTCCTTGTTGCTCTAGATCTAGTGCATCTCGGTGGGTTCCTTGC
Organism: Daphne laureola; assembly: GCA_038382905.1. Taxonomy (NCBI): domain Eukaryota; kingdom Viridiplantae; phylum Streptophyta; class Magnoliopsida; order Malvales; family Thymelaeaceae; genus Daphne; species Daphne laureola. Next base: position 3,716 of record JBBYHH010077708.1, read on the forward strand.
TCTGATTTTGCCGATTTCCTCAACATTCATCACCAGTTGTCTTCTCTGAGATCTCCACGCGTGCAACTCCAATCGACGGTCCGAGCCCTTCCATTGTTCATCTCCGCCGTCCTACGCCGCAACAATCATCGACCACCGTTTGGGTGAGACTTCCTCCTTCACCGGCACCTCTGTTTGCTTCGAGATAGATGCTACTACGATGGACAAAAGTGATGGAGAAGACGAGACTGTGGAGAACGACGCGGCGGAGCTGTTATCCTACAGTGATGAATTCTGGCGTCGCCGACCGTCGATCTTGAAGAAGATGAAGAACACCTCTTTTTTCCTTTTTATTAGTTTTTCTGTTGATGATAATAGAATATTTTTTTTCTTTTTTATTAATTTTTGTTTTTGTTGATAATATAAGAGTTATAAAAGTGAAAAAAAATACAAATACAAATTAATGTAAAATGTGATGGAGAAGTGGAAAAAAAATTAATCTGAAAATTTGATGGAGAAGTGAAAAGTATTTGCTAATATGAAGAGAGACTTTGCAAAGATGATGATGACGATGAAGAAGAAGAAGAATAAAAGGGGGTTATTTTGTTAGAATTTTGTAATATTAGAGGTTAGTTGTAAATTAAAAAAAGGGTATTTTGATAAATGAGTCAACTTAATAATTTATTTAACAGAAAAATTAGCGGTATGATCTTATTGAGACAAAAATCAAAGTTAAAGGATTCTAGTAGATCAAATTCTTAAAATAGGACCTGAATATGATAATAATCAAAATTAAAGGACTAACGGCGTACTTTAGCCGATATTAGTTTAGTTTCGCACATTGTTCTTTTTCATTAGTTTCGCACTTTACCCAACTTTAGAGGTTAATGTGTTTTACTTTCTAAATAGTCAAAAACCGGTAATGGAGTTTTCCTTCAAGCAAATAAAAATGAAAAGATGAAATATAGAATGAGCCCACAGTTAATGATGATTTGAAACTTTAGGGGGCTAATAATCAACTTTCTATAGCGGAGGTCCTCCAATAAGAAGAGACTGTCCGCGCGAAGAGTATTTCCTCCACTCCAATAAGAAGAGAGGTTGGTCAGCCTTTGAAGAATTGTCACAAGGCCTCTTAGCTGACGAGACGTGACGTATAGTGGAAGGATTCCCTGATTCTTGTTTATTAACGTGTGCGGGCTAATGAGACGTTTGGAATTTTGAAAGTAACCCAAAAACTCTTTTGAATCTTTTGGACCCATATATACTATGTAATCTAACTAATACTCTCTATTCAAAATACTCTATCTCTTAATATATTCCCCAACTATTCAGTTTTTTAATATCTTTTATTTTCGGGAAAAGTAGTCATTTTATCATTAATATTTTAGGGTTGGTAATTTTTTGGCACTAAAATTTTTTAGGGGATCAAATTGCCATCGATGTTTGAGAAACAAGATAAATTTGTCACTGCTGTTAAATAGCTTGACGGATTCCGTTAAATTTTTTGGACTAATTTTGTATTTTCACCTTAAAATCTATAAACCTGACAAATTAATCCTTAAACTTTAGAGTTTTACAATTTGACCACTCCCTTCCCTATCAGTAGCACCCTACAGCCTTAGTATGTCGTTGCACCACCGCCCCTCTACTGTTGCACTACCACATCATTCGTCGTTGTACTACCATCCAATTACTCAATTGTTTTTTTTTTATTAAATAAAAAACTTTTAATTTATTATGTACCATTTTCACATATCTAATATAATATAAAAAAATAGAACCGACGCCGAATCGTAATATAAAAGTTACGTAAAAAAATTAAATGTGTTTTGGTTAAATAAAATATTTTTTATTAATTGGGTGGAGATGCATCAACAAAATGAGCAGTGGGCGGTGGTGCAACGACGGAGGGGCGATGGTGCAACGGTGGAGGGTTGGTGCTGTAGAATGCTACTGTGGGGAAAACATAGGTTAAAATGTAGAAGTGTAAAGTTTAAGGGTTTCATGTTTAGAAATTTCAAAGTTAAAACAAAAAATTAATCCAGAAAAATTAATGGAATCCGTCAAGTTATTTAACGGCAGTGATAAATTTACCATGTTTCTCAAACATCAGTGACAATTTGATTCCCAAAAAATTTTAATGACAAAAAATTATAAATCCTTAAATATTAATTGTAAAAGGACTCATTTTCCTTTTATTTTCTAAAAGCTAGAGCAAAAAGCGATTCGAACATGGAGTAATATTTTCGAATTTAATTTAAACCAATAAAAAAAACAGAAAACCAATCCAATTAATTAATATTCAATTAAATAATTCAGTTTATGCAAATAGTTAACCTCCCCAGATTGGTCTCCGTACACCACGGCTGATGTTTATAAGTTTTCAAGAAAGAAAAATAAAAGAAAAAAAGGAAAAAAGAAATGGATTGGACAGCCAAAAAAATCGGGTCTATTTGTGACCCAACGTTTTCTTCGATCATGCTAAGGCGTCACAGCCGTAGGATGTAAAGAATTCAGACACTTGTCAGAAATCTGGGGGGTCTCAGAGCTAGAAAGAACAGGTCTTTAGGTAACTCAGGCGACCGGCTATATCCGGTAATATCAGGACTGTTTGCCGGCACGTCCGGTAGCCAAGGGGTCAATGATATAAGAGCTGGGGGGTTTAAGCAAAAGTTTTGAGTGGTTTTCAGAGGGTTTTTGGATGATGGAAATCCGATAGAATTTGAGGAAAGTGACAAATGATATGAAGAGAAGAAATGGGTAGCGATTAGAATTCAGAAAGATTTCATTTTGTTTTGTTTTGTAATTTTCTCTGGGAAATCAATAATATGGGTTAGGAAGAAGGAAGATACTGGTTTGGTGGGAGGAGAATTGTGAATGGTGTTTATGTTTCTCTGGGTTTTTGTTACATTTTCCCGCAACTTCCGCAAGGATTTGTGCTTTTAGACACGAAATTGGTTGCCTTGAGGTGAGAAGTTCGTGAATTTGCTCCAAAGTTTTCATCTTTGTTCGGATTTTCTGGTGATGAAATGGGGTTTTGCTGGGCTTTGTTTAGGGGAGGGAAGTTTATGGACACAAAAGGTTTTTGCCAGAATTGTTACGTGCTACGAAAATGTTCCCTTTCTTCTTACCTTTTTCAAACTTTCTGCTTAATTTTTCATCCGACTTCAATTCTTTTCAGAAATTATGAACATAATCACCCTCTCTTCTTCTAAAACTTGCTTGATCTGGTGGATCTTGAAACTGGCAATTTGTTCCTATGCTTTCCACTTCTTCTTGTTCTTCTTCTGCTGCTGCTGATCTTTCTTTCTTTCTTTGGCTGCAAAGTATTTGAATTTTCTTTCACAAGTTTCCCCTCTAATAACTCTGTTTTATGTCTTTTATGACTGGATTAGCACATACCTTTGCTCATTTCTAACAGCTTTGATGGAAGCTTGATTTTTTCTTATTCTGTAAAAGGTATTAATTTATTTTCATTTGATCAACATTCTTCTGCATAATTTTCTTCAAACACTATTTTTGCTCAGATCGCGTGAGATTTACAGAATTTTTTCGCATTCATTTCTGCTTTTCCTTTTTCAAAATATTGAATTTGATTCCTGTATTCTGGTGGAAATGTCAAGAATGATCAAACTTCTACAATTGACTCCTTGGTGAATGGTTTGTGCCCAAGCATGGTTTGTTTTTATGGAAGTTTGTTTACAAGTTTCAAGTTTATCTTGCTGTCTGTTGAGTTTCATGATTACTTGGTCGTTGACTTACTGCTTGTTCATTCTTTTCAGGTCTTATTCTATTGTATTTAAACTCAGTTGTGTTGCAAGTATCATCATTTTGAGAACAGAATTGCCTGTAATGGTCCATTGCAGATAATACTTTTACTGGGTTATGCTTTTCAAGTTATGGTGTTCCTGAAGCAGGAAAATTATGGAGTTAATGGCTATCAGCTGCCTGCCACTCCACGAGGAGCCAGATCATCCCGGGTAACTTGTTCTATCTTGTTCGACTAAGCGATTTCCATTTCCGCTTTTCTTCTTTTCTAACGCATATCTGCTTGTGACCCGCTGGTTTGAATCTTTCAGAAGAGGTGTTCTTTCAAGAATAGAGTCGAAGACAATAGAATGTGCGCATTCGACTTACTGGCCTCTGTAGCCCGAAAGTTATTACATGAGAATGGAACCATATCTACTTCTTCAAAGAGGCCGGACAATGAAAACTGTGATGTTTCTGTAAAAGCTACTCTTAAAAGGGAAAGGCAGTATGAAAGTCAGTTGTCGAAGGTAGAAACATGTGATCAAGGAAGTTGTGACCGTCAAGTTGTTGACTTTGACCTTCCTTCACAAGTCACTGATAGGAATGACAGCGTTCAACAACCACCGAGTTCTGATAATGGTTCTGGTTCTGCTTGTTCAGGAGGTGTTGATGGTCAAGTGATAATTGAAGCAGGGAGGGTTCTCTGTAAAGTGGAGGGTTGCGCCTCGTTTTCTAGCGGACCTGTCTATTCCGATAAATCAGAGGAAGAAAATAAAGGACTGGTTAATGAAGATGAGGATATGGGTCATAAGTATCTCATGGTTGAGCAAGTTAATTCTCAAATTTGTCCTGTGAGTAGTGCCAAGGCAGCTACATGTGGGGACCGAAGTCCCCATCGAAGTATTTCCGGTAGTCAGTTTGATGATGTAAATGTAGATAATAGAGATGATGACGATAACTTGTTAGGGTGTACGTCCCCTAGCACCATGAAAAGGTCCTTTCGACCAGCACCACGAATTGGAGATCGAAGAATAAGGAAGATACTGGCTTCTAAATACTGTACAGTAACTCCGAAACTGAGCAAAGTCTCTCCTTCTAGTTCTGGTAAGTAGTTGTGATAACAACTTCAAGCATTGTAGCTTAATGGGGAAGCTAGAAGTTGGCGATGTAATTTAGTTTTGTTTTGGTGGGGTGCTTGCAGACGAGGCTTTTAAGCCTTCTTACTGCGAAAGGAATTTCGGTTTGAAACGTTTAAGATCAGAAAGGAATTTCCCCATCAAGAAAAGGAAGTCTCTCCACTATAGCTCTGTCTCGAGTTCAGATGGTGGAATTATTAGTGACGGGACTTCTTATTCACCTGAGAAGGACATAAATGAAGATTCGGTGCCATATCTGAAGCTTCATGGAGGTTGTTTCCCTACTTGTTCTTGTGTTGGTTGTGATTTATATGTTCGCCTATCGGTGTGTTGCCTTTCTGATCCTAAAATTTTGTGTAGCTTCTGGAGCAACCTCCTCGGTAGCTGAAAAAGGTACACCATTTTTTTTTTACAGGATTTTTTTTATGTTTGAGGGGTTCTTATGTATTACCCGATCTATTTTTAATACTCAGTGAAGCTCAGAATCAAGTCTTTCAAGGTGCCTGAGCTTTTTGTTGAAATCCCAGAAACAGCTACTGTTGGTTCATTGAAGGTATAATGTTGTTCTCAGAGCATTTTGATGATATTCGCAGCTGCTTCAATGTGGTTAAGTGGTGCTTCGATGTGTTAGAAACACGGGAAAAGTAATCAGGTGGTTGTTATTTGATTCTCTTTTTTTTGCTTTCGGGTAATAGTACTGGATGCAGCATTCACCTAACTTGCTCGTCCATGAGTTTCGGGTGAAAGGATTACTTGATCTCCTAGTTTATATGACATTTTCGAGATCAGGGGTGTGGAAAGTCAATGAATTCTAGTGGTCTACTCAGTAGTTGCTCTTGGTCGCGATTATAACGATCGACGATTATTTTGCAGAGGACTGTTGTGGAGGCTCTGTCGTCAATACTTAAAGGCGGATTAGGCGTTGGTATACTTCTTCAGGGGAAAAAGATTAAAGATGACAACAAGACTTTACTGCATGCTGGAATCTCGCGAGGCAACGAGCTGGATTCTTTGGGTTTCAGCCTGGAACCCAACTCTTTCCGAACTTCACAAAGTTCACATCCAGCAAAATGTTCCTTGATACAACTTCCCCACGAGGCACCTCAACCTCTAAATAGGTCAGGAAAGTGCAATAAGTTTTCTGGATGATCAATATGCTCACTTTTTGATGAAAAGGTGCTAGCTTTTTGATGATATGCTACTCTTTAACAGGATACCGGGAAATCCCGTTGTAACCCATGGAAAAGCAACTGTTGCCTCGGAGGAGCAGCAAGTGCCTGATCTAATAACCATTCATGAAAGAGTTCATGAAAGTGCATTCACTACTGATGTATCAAGCAATAAACATGCCACTGACTCGAAGGCGCTGGTCGCTGTACAAGCAGCCATGAGTCTCGAGTCACTAGCTGTGGTTCCGGCTCACCGGAAGCCCAAGCAAGCTGAGTTCGCTCAGCGCCGAATTCGTCGACCTTTCTCTGTTGCTGAAGTTGAAGCACTGGTTCACGCAGTCGAGAAAATCGGGACTGGCAGGTAAGCTCAGAAAATCTTGCCCCAGCAGCTACGAACGATTAGTTTTTCTTACCTTGTGCTCTGCAGGTGGCGTGATGTAAAATTACGCGCCTTTGATGATGCCAAGCACCGAACATATGTCGATCTGAAGGTAAACTTATAACAGCACCATTCTGAGCTTAAAAAACATTGAAAGTGAAAGACTTTCACAGCAAGTTAGTAGCTTTCCTTGCTGCAACTGTTTGTGCAGGACAAGTGGAAAACATTGGTGCACACTGCGAGAATCTCCCCTCAGCAGAGGAGGGGTGAGCCCGTGCCGCAGGAGCTTCTGGACCGGGTTCTAAGAGCACAAGCATACTGGTCGGAGCAGCAAGTGAAGCAGCAGCTGAAGCATCAGCAGCCCGAGACCGGGCTTGGCCTCTAGGCTCTGCGATCGAACCATGTTCATATGTGTGAGGTTCGGTGCAGAAGAGATTTGCATCCTGGTTTCCTGTTCAGTTGTCTTGTGATGATCATGTATAAAAGATTTGTGGTTTCTCATCTCATCAGCTCTTTGCCTCATTCTTTTCCTGTCCAGAGGCTTGGAACTTTGTAAATGGTTCTTGATTGAATAAGAGCTTGCTAACAAGAATTTATCAAACATGTTTTATCATTTTTCTTCACATTGATAGCTACAAATTGAATAGTATTCAATATTCATATTTTCTCTTATTTTCTTCTCCATCTTTTCACTAAATAAAACCTTGAGAGAGGTTTTAAATATTGATGCATGTTATGGGATCACCTGTATGTGTTTTCTATGGTTTTATCTGTGTTTTCTATGGTTTTCGTTCTTTAGGCTCTGTTCTTTCTTCAAAAAAGTAATAAAAAAGTGATAAAATTTTAAATTTTAAAGGACAGTGATAGAAAAAATTAAAAAAAAATTTAAATAATTATTAATTTTTTATAAAGAATGTTGAAAGAACGGAGCCTTAGTATTACTGGAATGATTCTTTTTGGCGAGACAGACGCATGTTTTAAGGTATCACCGGGTCGAATACAGATCTGGTTTAGATCAAAATCTAGATTCTACCAGCATTACTGTTAAATAATTACGTTACTTTTTCGGTATCAAATTTATATATTTCTTTCATCTCAAAAGTAATAAAATGTTTAATTTTTAATATTTATTTTATTTCAATTTATTTACATTATTCTGAAATAGAAAAAATATAAATAAAAAATATTTATAAAATAGACACATAAAATTTTTATTTATATACAAAAGTTTTAAATTTATATTTTAAAATGATTGAAAAATAAAATCATAGATTAAATGCTGAAAAACAAACGTTTCATTACTTTTGGAACAGAGAGGTATCTTTTTAATATTTTATATAAAATTAAGTAATTTATATACTGATAAATTAATGTATCTAGATTTTAGAAAAAAAAAATTCAGTAATTTTTTTAGAGTGAAAAATTAAATTAAATAAAACTTTGAAAGTTAAACGATTAAATAGTAAGAAGGTAAAAGGTCTGATTTTACCCTTAACATTTTCTTAATGGCCCATTTTTTCCATTATTTTGGAAACATTCTTTTTTGTCATTGATACTTTGTCATTGGACCCTTTTTGTCATCGAGTATACTTTTTGGATCTTTTTTACCACTGATGTTGTTAATGGAGGAAATATTCTCAGAATATTCCGTTACGAAATATATCTTCATGCTCAATTTAACCTAAATTTTAAAAAATGAAAAATATTAACCATAATTTTGTAAAAATTACAATCTAATCCAAAAAAAAAATAACCAAAAATTAACCCAACAATGATTTAACGCACAAAAAAATCAGACATAAAAAACAAAACACAACAGAACAGAGCACGAACATGGAACAAACCGCCAAGGATCAATCATCTGCCACCTCTACAACAATAACTAGTATGTTCCTCCTCCTCATATTCTTCTTCTCCCGTGTTATGTTTTCGTTCTAAATTTCGCTTCTTTGTCTCCATTTTCACGCACAATGACTGCTTCCAAGTCAAAACTGTAAACCCAGTTTCGATTTAAATTTCACTTCTTCCTCCACACGCAGGTTAATTTGTACTTATTTATCTCCATTTCGAGTTTTCGACTGTTCAATTTTCGTATCTGTAATTGTAAATCAGCTGAATTTACATGGGTAGGCAAGTAAGGGCGGTAAGCCAGAGTGTGGGTGTTCTTGCTATCCGGAAGGAATGATCGGCGAAGCCACCGAGAAGGATGTCGATTCTGGCAAAGTCGGTTGCAGTGAGTCCTTCAATGGCGGTTCCTAGGGGTGGCAACGGGGTGGATAGAAATCACAAATCTCGGATAATCACCCGTTATTGACGGATTTAACCGCGATTGCGGATTTTTTTCTCATCCGTGAGGATTGCGGTTGCGGATAACAGATAGGGGGTATCCGCACCGCGGTTAACCATCATCTACGGTTTACGGATACCCACAATCCGCAAATAACAAAATGTACTTGTAATGTTAAATCTAACCATTTATAAAATTAAAAAAAAAAAAGATAAACATCCCCCACTAAAAGTTATAGTGTGTATCCTCAATTGTTTGTTTTTGCGGTATGTAAATTATGGATGTTTAGGTATTTATAAAAAATATTTAGGTATTTATTATATGGTGCGGTAATATCCGTGCGTATAACCGCGATCTGCGGATACCCGCGGTTTGCGGTTGCGAATTTAAAATTATAACCGTAATAGATATAACCGCTACCCGTGGATATAAAAAAAATCACGGATTGCGGTTTTACCCTAACCGCGGATAACCTGCTTCGTTACCACCCCTATATATGATCGATATTGGAGAAAAATTAGAAGAAAACTTCTTACGCATTTTTATCTTGCTCACTGTAGAGAATTATGTGGAATATGAAAGATTTCTATTTGAAGGAAAAGATCCAGAAGAGTAAGAGATGGTCGACCGACTAGTCGGCTACAGGGACAGAGGATACAAGGATGAGTTTGTCATCATCACCAGGATGATATTGAAAAAGGCGGAGGTGTGATTCGCTTGAATGAAATTGTAGCGGTGACCGACAAGCTCTGGAAGAGATGTGTTTCTTTTTTTTTTTTTTTATTATTATTTTGCCTTCCATTAGCATTAAGGGATGTTGGAGTTAAAGGGGGTACTTGCAACCATCTAACCCAATGGGACAAAGTGAGAGGCGATTTCCGGGACAAGAGAACCGGACTCTACTTTGGTAGACCCAATATTGAATCATTGTGGGAGCAAATTTGAAACTATATAAAAATATTATATAAAATACATGTAGATATAAGATACAACATATATTGGTGAGGTCAAATGGTTAAAAATAATAAGTTTGTAAGGTACCAACGATTGTTGGGGTTGAACGATAACTCATCATTCTTTAAGCAATGTCTCAAATTTAAATCTTGTGTATGAAAAAAATATCATTGAGAAAGTTACCTCTAAAAACGACCCAATAATACTCGATTCTGAAAAAACAATTGTTATTTAAAAAATGTTTGTTAAATGTGGGTTTCGAGTGCTTTTAGGTATAATTTAGGAATACACATATAATAAGATTTTAATTACATGAGAACAAACTATACAGAATCAGATTCAAACTTATAAAAAATATATGTATATAGTACTTTATTATATTTCTTAAAAGTTCATTGGTGCCACTTGCCATCATCACCCCCCATGGGTACTTATGTTGTTAACATGAAGAAAAGTTATCTCATGCAGAGCACTAGCAACTCCAAAGAAGATACTTTGACCGTCCTAAAATTTTTAAATCATTGTTTTTAATATTTAATTTATAATTTTAATTTTTAAATATTTTTAATTATATTTTTTTATGTATCTAGTTTAGGAACATTTTTTTTACAAAAATAAAAATAAAAAATCTACTAAATAATTATATAAATAAATTGGAATCAAATATAGATTAAAAGTTAAAGAATTAAAATACAGATTAGTACCATGAACTATGATAGAATGAGCGATTAAGGATATAAACAAAAAACGTTGCAAATAAGGATCTGGACTATTGGAGTGATGCAGATAAGGGTCCTGACTCACTTGACTCGTCACATGAAATTAGATCAACATACTACAAAGCTGGATTCAGTTTATTAGAGAAGACGGTAAATGAGTTGAAGACACAATGGTGTTTAATGGACATCGGTAACATGACTATGCTCTTATTTTCCAGTTAAAAATGTAAACGTTTGTAACGTCTTATGACCGCACGTGACAAGTCAAGTGAGTTGGGATCTTTATTTGCATCATCTCAATAGTTCAGACCCTTCTTTGAAGCATTTTTTGTTCAAGATCTTAATCACCCATTTTATCATAATTCAGGGTATTAATCTATATTCAAGCCAAAGCAGGACTCGACTAAACAGGGGTTGGACCTGCGTTCTCACAAGTAGCATGGAATTCATCAGTGAAACTGTAAAGGCCAAACTAGGAGACAAAATATTCCAGATAAGAGTAATTGAAGACATAAGTCTCAAATTCGATTTTGACAATCTAAAAAATCAAGAAGAGGACTCCAGTTGGGTATCTTGTTCAGAATCGAAGGAACTTGTCGGTGACTACTCCAGCGGTGATGAAAACAACAGCGAACAGGACTCCTTCGTACCAGAAACAAACACAAACACTGAAGATGCCACTGTTCATGACGTGAACGATACTGGTTCCAAGAGAGCACTTTCAACTGCAGAGTTGAAAAGCAAAAAGATCCAGCAGATCTAAGAAGAACTTTACGAGGTTACATCTAAACTAGAAAGCTGCAATGTTGGTCTTAAGCCAACCGAACCTGTTATCAATGGATCTTCACTAGAATTGGATCAAGACCAATCAGCAAACAGAAAATCGGGCCTCACAAAAGTCCCAAATGCGAGGAGCCCCACAACAAAGAGATCCACAAACATTCAGCTAGCCCATAAACCCATTTCAAACACATTGGTTATTGTGACCCGGACTTCCGTTCGTGCCACAACTGAAGTGATTAAAAAAAATAAAAGACTGAATTGTAAATAATGGAGAATTGAGATAATATTTTAGAAATATTAAAGAATTAAAACTGAGATTGGAATGAAAGAACTGATAAAACTGGAGTGAATTAATCGAGAAGAATTATTAGTGGTGATTTATTTGCAAAGATTTGGAAGTTGAAAGATAAAATGGTAAAAAATGACTGAAATGTGAGAAAGATAACAAGAGGGGCTCCTTTGCAAGTTTACTAAAACTTGGAGGACCGATTAAATTATTAGGTATTATATTAATATATATGTATATTAAAAAGAAAGATCAGAAAAGGAGAGGAGATCAGAATCGATCCAGGCTTCTT